>CM071861.1:42419-54709 GCA_036759665.1 Gynandropsis gynandra | reverse complement strand
TCAGTGGATCTGCCAGCGTCGTACCGTGTTGGGGTTGTGGTAACCTTGCGAGCGACGGAGCGTCGCGTTAGTCAGATCAGTGGATCTGCCAGCGTCGTACCGTGTTGGGGTTGTGGTAACCTTTCGAGCGACGGAGCGCTGTAGTGTACTGATAGCTGGGGTACTTTGTGACCTTGCGAGACTTTCAGTGTAGTGTACTGATAGCTGGGATACGTTGTGACCTTGCGAGATTTTCAGTGTGCTGGGGTCCTTTGGACTTTGCGAGCGTATGCCCGAGCTAGAGTCGTGTGGACTCTACGTGGTACTAGTCTTAGACTTTGGATACTCAGCCGGGTTTGGGTAGAGTGATTTGTATATCTTTAGTTTAGACTGTGGATATATGTTATTTTATGATATTTAGTTTGAGCAGGAGGATACGTGGTACAGAGTTCATACACGTATTGATATCACTGAGTGCGTATTTCGTACTCACCCTATTTGTGGGCTGTCGTGGATGGACAGGATATGGCGAGGAGAAAAATTAATGAGGTTGAGCAGCAACACGAAGGCTCACAGCGGATTGATGGAAGAGGCGTGCACGAGGTCTCAATGAGTTTTATTTTGCATTTCGTATTTATTATTTCATTTACGTGACTCTGGTCTTTAGGTATTTGTTTTGCTATTTGGTCCAGACCACTCTTATTTCAGAATAAACCATTTATATTTATTTTATAAATGTGTTTGAGAGATGACACGTGTAGCCACCTCTTGGAGGTGATGGTGGACATTCCTCGTCCCGAGGTTGTTTACACTTCTTATAGATTTTAGTTCAGCCTCTTTGCTTCTTGCACCGATTTTAACTTCGTTAGATGTAACTGACACTCGAGAATATTTTAGAGTTTCTTTTAATTACTCATAAGTATGAGGCAAAACGTTTAGTAAATACACAATTTGGTACTCCTCTATTTTGACTCGCAAGTTTTGCGAATCTGATAAAATCTTCTGAAATACATCAAGATTTTCTTCAATTGACTTGTTCTTTTCCATTTTGAAACCTAAAATCTGTTGCATGAGATACATCTATTAAGCAATGATTGCTCAAGGTACAATTTGTGTAAAAGATGCAATATCCTATAAGTTGTTTTCCCTGGGCCACTTTTTCAGAGAATTTCATGATAAACACAAGATAGTCAAATTTCTAGCTCATCTTCTTTTCGCTCGTCTCATCTAACATGTTGCAATTATGCCATCCCCTTTCAAATGTTTTGCTCTTGAACTCATATAAGTTGTAAGCCCACGTTGCTTGCTGATTGTATAATCCCCTTTTGTCTTCAGTCAACTTCCTTCTCCTTCTTTTCCTTTCCGTCGAACCCTAGATCGATTAGGGTTTGCTTCTTCATCTTCTTCCCTAGCCGGTGACTGAGAGGGATCAATACTTTCGTTTTATAACGGACATAACAACCCCTAAATCGATCAATAATCAACAACATTAAACCATGCAGAATAAATCTTGGTATTCGCAAAGTGGGAGGTTAACCGAAAGCCTCTGAGCGGAAGAGAGACTTCCCCCTTTTCTTCTTCTCCTTCACCCTGCGCACATCCTCTCTGGTGATGGCTTGTTTAAGGCATAAGAATATGAATACTGTTACTTATGCATCTGGAAATATATCTTCAAAGAAATATTGCGAGTGACAATAGGCATTATCTCTTGGACTAGATGAAAGTGACACCCCGTGATGCCAATTATGCTGCTCCTGCTTCACGATTCTGTGTCCTAAGACCAAAACTGAGGAGAATCTGATTCCATTAAGCTTCCTGTTGAATTCTTCTAAAAGAGGGAAATGGGACTTGTACTTGTCATTCAGGCATGCCTTTTGATCCTCTTACTTCTGGTTTTGTTGGAAGTTTTTTTAGCTCAAAACAAGACCGCCATAATGGAATTGTTCTTATTACAAATGATGGGTTGGTCGTTAAATTTCTTACCGTACCTATACAAACATATGACTGCTTTTGTATAAATAGAAAAGCATAGTCTGATATTAGGATGAAGGAAATGATGAACATCTCTATACACAAATGTCAACCACAGGCGATAATCATGAGTTCGCTTGACTTATTTCAGGACATTAAAGGCAGGATATGACTTTTAAGCGGAAGCAAGAAGGGCGTGGATCTTGTGAGGAAGGTGAGCTTCGTGATCCTCCAGGCGGCCGACCAGACGATCCCCCTCCAAACGGATAAGAGTTGGGACTCCGGTGAGATTGAAGCGAGGGTCCCGTCTCCAAGGGTGCGCCGGATTCCTCCAGGTACTCCGATCGCCGGCGTAGGCTCGAATAAGGCCCACCTCCTCAGGCCACTCCTCCAGCGTCTTGTAAATCACGGGTTCAGCTCTCACGCAGTCTGCGGAAGAGAAATCATGGAACCCTAGTGTCATATCATCGAGTATATCATGGATCAATCAGACAACCTAAGGGGGGGAAGAAAAGACGGACCAGGACACCAGCTGAGATTGGTCGAGGGATCGTTGTCGGCCAGAAAGAGAATCAGATTGGTCTTGCGACTTGCTGCTTCAGTTCTCATCTGTTGCAACACAAGTTCCAGGTCGGAAGGGGTCGCGTCCCATGTCTTCACCCTCATTTTCTTTCTTCTTGTTGCCGCTTGTGAGGATGCAGAAGAGCCTAAAAAAGGGAAAGGCTGGGGTGGGAGTGGGCCTTAAGAAGCAAGGCCCATCTGAAAGTGTACCATTACAAGCAAGGCCCATATGCAAACTCTTTTTTATCATTTCTTTTTATTATAGAATTAAAATTCATAGGTTATAAATACATCATTATATCAAATACTTGTATAATCGATGATGATGGTTATATATTTTATATTTTATTTTACGAAAAAAATTATCAATATATTTAAATTTTAATATATAAGATTTAATATAATTTACTTTTTTAAACATGATGTTTCATTTATAATATTTATTTTTAGTGTTATTTCAAAAAATATTTCGTTTTTTTTATTATGTATATATTTGATTATAATAAAATTAAAATTTTAATATATATATATTTTAAAATATATATATAAATAAAGAGTTTTTTATGGAAAAAAATATATTCAATATATATGAATAATTTTAAAATTTTAAATGAAATAGAGAAGAAACAACCTTTGGTGTTCCAAGAAAAAAAATTATTTGTTTAACATTTAATAATCCTTGTTGAGGTGGTTTCATCAGAAACAACCTTGTAATACTTTTTTTATATAACACTTTATAAATATGAAGAAATAATAAATGGTATGTTATAGTTTTAATAGATGTTGTAGTTCAAATTGATGTTATAATGTTTGTTGTATATAAACTTTAAATATTAGTATGTAAAGTATACGATTTGATCCAATATTTAAATTTGGCGATAGCTGTAGTGGTCTAAGCGAATTCGCAGAAGATTTGCTTTATTTATTTCAAGATATAAGTTTATTAGAAAGGAAAAGAATGATATTACTTCGTAAATGAACCGTTCAACAACCTCAAGATTGAATTGAAAAATCTAAAATCTTCTGATTAAAGTTAAGCAGACATTCAAGATTTTTGCAGAGCAGAGCAACATGGTAAACTCCAAAACAAACAAACATTCAACATTGCTCCCCACTTATTATTGGATTATCTCTTGTTTGTTTCTCCCTCGTCTTCTTTTTCCCTTTAAATCATACACTTTAACGTTATTTCATGGATTTAGCTAGAGAATTTTTTTGTCTTATATATATATATATTGTACGATAAAATCGCATATTCTATTATTAATGTCATATATTCCTAAATTACTCAATTTAAATTATTATTTTTAATTATTTCAAAAAATATCCTACTCCAAATTCATAAATTTGTTAAAATTTAATTCAAAGAAAACCTTTTTTTACCAATTTGAAAAGTAAATGTGATGAATTTATTTAAATTTCATGTTAAAGTGAAAATATTAGTATGACATATTTTTTTCTCATAATTATAATTAGTGAAGCACCACCATTTGATCCTTTCTTCTGTGAGGATATTAATTATATATTTCTCAATACTTTTTTGTTTCAATATAATTTTCATTTAATCGTCATGAAGATATTATATATATATATATAGGTGTGCAATAAATAGAAGTTATAAGATTATCTATTCTATTCCATGTATTAACAATATATATATATATATTAAAAATGTACTTGCCATAAAATAATACTTACAAACAATACCCTATAATCTCAATAATTTGGTTTGCCCTATATTTATTTATGTATGTGTATGTATATTTCAACTTATTACATCAATTTTTGCATCTCTCCTCTTTAATTTATTTTGTATCTATTTAAGTAAAATGAGAAAATTTAGTCTCTCTCACGCAGCATAATACCTTGTGTATCTCGAAATCTCTATTTTTTTCTTTTGGTTCTCTCTTTAAATGAAATTTTATACTTTCAACTAGGGGTGGGCAAAAAACCCGCAAGACCCGTCCCGTCCCGAACCTGCAAAAAATTACTCGTACCTGCGGGTTCGGGGTCGGGTAATATAATTTCAATACCCACGGGTTCGGGACAGGTTTTTTAGTTTCATAAACATGTACCCGCGGGTACCCACAAAAATTACAAAAATACCCATAGTTTTAAATTATTTACCTAATACCCCTTACTAACCCAAATCTAACCTTCTATTTCATTCCTTCCAACTTCCTTCCCAGACGCCATAGCCTCTCAAGCCTCTCATTCTCGCTGCCTGCTCACCCTCTCGCCGCCTGCTCACCCTGCTCACCTCTCGCTCACCCTTTGCGCCGATAGCCTCTCGAAGCCTCTCCTTCTCGCCGTTCTCCCTCCTGCTCGCCCACGTCGGTGACGCTCTCCCTCTTTCCAAATCCAGAAACAAATCCAGTTGAAGTTACAAGATTATAATGTTTGTTATGCTTTGTAATTTTTTAGAGTTATGTTGTTTGTTATGATTTGTAATTTTTTAAATATTGTAATGTTACTATTGAATTTTGAGTTTTTTTCGGGACGGGTACCCGCGGGTTTTAAAAATATTGGCGGATTTTTGAAGGTACCCGAACAGCGGGTACCCGTACCTTGCGGGTACGAGTATGGGTACTAAAATTAGTTACCCGTGCGGGACGAGTTTGGATGCGGATAATGAGATTCTCGCGGGTACCCGCGGGTGCCCACCCCTACTTTCAATACACAAATAATCCAAGACTTATCGCCTCAAAAAGAAGTTTTCACATTTTCATATTTTCTTTTTTTCTCTCTTGCTTTTTAAAAAACAGATTCATTAAAAAATTTTTTACAGGTTTTAATATCGTACTTTTAACAAAATTTAAAAATGGTTTTTTTTCGAGTTTTCTCTCCCTATGCAATAAATCGCGAATATAGTTTTGATGTTTTTCCCTTTTCTCTCATTGAATTCACTCTCCTCTTGCTTCTCTCTCTCTCTCTCAATCTCCCTAAGATTTCACTTTCTTTCTCTCATCGCTCTTCCTCTCTCCGGAAAGCAAAAGAATATCTTGAAGAGTCATTGAGACCAAATCCAGTCAAGTGCTCTTTTCGTAATCCATATATATATATATCCATGTTTTTTTTCTCTTTTTATTAATTTTAAAATGCAATGCGTACAAATTTTTAAAAACAATGAGTCCTACTGTAACGTTTTTCCATTTTTGTTCCCATGAAATTTCTTTTATAAATATCCAGATATATATTCGATAAGATTAAAATCTAAAACAAAAAAGTTATACACAATAAATATGTGTCTTTCTTCTAATCTAGCGCCAAGCTTCAAACACCAAGATAAAGAAATACAAACATCAAAATTAAATATAATCTAACACCCATTTATATTTATCATAAATCTTTGTAAATCTTTAATGGATTAAAAGAATGAAAAAACTGAGTTTGCCTCTCCTGATGAGGTGGCGCAAGGAGAAAAGAGAAAAAACTTTTTTATATATAGATTTTTATTATATTATTTGAAATAATCAAAGACATATATAAAAAAATATTCTTTGTTGTGAGATGAAAAACCTCTCTTTTTTATATATAGATCTATGTTTAATTAATTTACATTAAAAAAATGAATTGTTACCATAGATATTAAATTTAGAAATAATTACAATGAATATTAAATTTAGGTTAGTGGCTATAAAGAATTTGTAATGGATTTTATTAAACTATAAATTAAAATAAAATATGCAAAAATTTAATTGTTGCTGAGGTGACGCAAGGAGAATGCATCATTTTATCCTTCTTTTTATATATAGAATAGAAAAAAACTCGCGCAATGCGCGAGATGTTAAAAATTTGCAAATATATAATAAAAATTAATTTACTAAAAATAAATCGATATATTAGAAATATTAAAAATCTTGGTTCATGGTATTGCGTATATATTGTTTTATCGAATAATAGGTAATAAATGCTAATAAAAAAATATCAGAATGTTATAACATGAAATCGATCTATTTTAATAATAAAATTAAGTTGAAAATGCATTTTAAACAATCTTTTAATAACACATGATAGTTTAAAAAATATAAAGCTAATAGAATACCAATAGGGTGAAAATATATTGTATTGAACCATGAATGTGAATATTTTTGTCTAAAAATAATTGATTGTTATAATATTTTTCTATATCTTAAAATCATATGAAAAATCAAAATAATTGAATCAAGTGACTCATAGTTAGAGTGAAAAAAAATACATGTAACATATATAATATATTATCATGTGGTGATATATAGTATTTGGTGTTTATTGGTTAGAATTTTAATTAACTTTGCAATCTTTATTTTTTTTCCAATTCTTTCTCAAATTTCTCTGCATTTTCTTATATTATTCATGTTTATGTAACAATATAAAATATAATAAAAAATGAAATCAAAATTCTATCATGTTTTTTGTATGAGTAATGATAAAAGAAATTTCAAGAGATTTATTGTGAAATTGGGTTAACATCGGGTGAAATTGAGTCAAAATTGGATGAAATTGGGTTAAAATTCGGTGAAATCAGGTTAAAATTCAGTAAATTGGGTGAAATCGAGTTAAAATTGGATGAAATCAGATTAAAATTCGGTGAAGTTAGATGAAATGAAGTTAAAATGGGATGAAATCGGTTTCATAAATTATTGTTTTGAATATTGAAACGTTAAGTATAATATATATTGTATATAAGTATATATCATAAATGATAAATGATAAAAAAATATATACAAAATATTAATTATATGAATAAACCCGTTAAACCCGTTTAACTCATTTAACCCGACCTATATAACCCATTATTATATGGGTAGGGCTGAACCCAACCCAATTATATTATATAACCCATTTAATTTTAATGGGTTGGGTACAACCCAACCCATAGATATCTTTATTATTGGGTGCTTCTTATAACACAACTCAAGAGGAAAATTCACTTTTAGAAGCTTCTTGTACAAAGGGATGATTTGTAAATATCCCTTGTAGATTACTATTTCTCATCTACTTCTAGGTGTAACACCTTTAGAATCTATCCTATTATTATAAAATAGTAATGCATAGCATAGTTATGTGTTTATTTTGTAGTTTCATTCTAATATTTACTTCCTTAATTTACCGGTCACCAGCAATGCATTGCTTGCCTATTCGGTCTTCTTCCATCATGTTTAAATGCTAACTATGATTTTCTTTGTGTTTCTTCCAACAAATGTCTTTGCCAACCCCCTTCTCTAGGCTCAAAAGGTTAGCTTTGAAGATTTGTGATGCACTCGCTTTATTTTACAAGTTTGAGTCCTAAACGTATATATTATTCATGGTAAATGAAGATTACAAGAAGATAATTATCCAAGCTTGGAAAACGTATGAGGTATGGTATTCCATTGCATATTTTTATTTGTTGATGAAATTGGATGTGAAATGCCTTATGCTCTTAAGAGAAGTTTAAAGTATGCAAAACTTATACTATATTAGAATGTTAAGGGCTCACCATCTGATAGACAATTGTTAGCTGTGGCATCATTTACATATTTATATCACTAGTTTACTCGTTTCCTATATGTGAATTCGTATATTGCTTGGGATTTCTTTTTGGTATGCAAGGCAAGATAAGTATGGTATTGTTTTGAGGCATCTATATTATCGTCTTCTCCTTTATTTTGTTTTCAGTATTTTTGTTGCATATCATTTTGAGTTTGTTTGATACTCTGAAATTTATTCTAGCAATCTCTATCTTTATCATATGAGATTGTTTATGAATTGTAAAATTGATATTCCTTCTTATTATTACATATTGTAGGCATTGGTGTCTATTGTATTTAAACTTTTAATATCACTACCATCATTAAAACTATTATCTAGAAATATAAAAAGTATTTATTTTATAGAAGTGAGATGAGTTTTAGCCGTTAAGGCAAAATTTGATGGGATGGATGAATTACAAATAGTTATAGTAATGAAACAACTTCATCAGCCACCAAATACATTTACCACCAAATCGTTCAAAGCCCGATGTCCCAAAAAACATAGTAAATACATCCAAAACAAATAATTTTTTCGTGTGGTAAATGCATGTTTTCATATATAATTATTCAAATGGTGTTATACATTATTATATGAACAAGGAAAAAGAAAACTACTACGAAGGAGAAGTTTGTAAAAAAGTGCAGTATTATTATAAGTATATATATACAAATGTTTGGTCGACTACAATAAAAATAAAAATTAAAGAAAAACGGACGTTTGGAGTATTTCCGTGGCCTCGTTAAAAACCCGCCGTTGGAAAACCGCGTGGGACAAAACCAACTGTGGGGAAAAAGAGTGCACACGATAGTGTCCATATACGTATCAAACTGCATGAGAGTTGTTTGGAGCATCTTGGTTGGGAGTAGAGTCTTTGCACCAAAGCCAAGCCCATTGCTTCTGGAATTGCAGAATCTCCATGGCGACGGCGACCAAACCCACGAACCCAATGGCGACCGTGTAAGCGATCCTCCACGTGTTTGGGGGTTGAAAGAGAGCGAGACCTTTGTAGATGTTGTAGATACTCAGAGCTATCACCACATACCCCACCGTGTGGTGATACCAATTCCAATATCTTCTGTATTTGTGGTCTTTGTCGGGTCTTAATTTGAGTGCAAGAATCTGCAAGAACCCTAAGAAGAAAAGGACGACGCCGATGATGGAATGCGGAGTGGCTCTTGCTCCTGTTGATCTCCACATCATGATGGCAGTTCCGAGTCCTCCGAAGAGACCGATGAAGTAGCCGAGGGATTGGCATATGACGTGTGTGTAGAACCACAAGGGGTCTAATTTATCATACGTCTTCATGTACCTCGCGGCCAATCCTCCCAACGGCATAAGAAATCCCCAACTCACGGCGTTTAGAATGCCGTGAGCCTTCTTAACACGCAACATGTACGCATTGGGTCCTCCCTTGGAGGCCGTGACTTGTCCTGACAAGAGATCCAAAGTCCCCATGGACTTAAGATGATCTCCGCCCATTGCATGCATCCCGAGTCTTCCTCCTTGCATCGGACCGTCTTGCCAAAGATGATGAACCGTCGTTGTGTTTCTGGGCAGAACAAGAGTGGCGAAGATGGTCATCTCCTTGTCTGCATACTCGCCGGAGATCTGCTTCACGTCGAAGCTGAGAGGCCCTTCTTGAAGAAGGGTCTGATAGCTAGTGATGGGGGAAGTATAAGCACGCACGAGGCCTGTGGTAGAGTTCTGGTAAGCGACCAGCGCTTGAGCACCCAACATGCCTTGGCTTCGAGGGTTTATCGCCCATGAAACCCAACTCGATGGCTCCAGATTGGCATGCCGGTAGGCGACGTCGAGCACTCCGGTCTCTGGGATATAACTGAAGTGGATGAAGGAGTCCAACACCGGAAGATCGGAGCAGGAACGGAAGCTTTTGGCGTTGGAGAAGACGTGAGATTCACAGATTTGGACGGCGGAGGAGACATGGAAGAGGAGCAGAAAGGAGGAAAGTGAAAGAAGAAGAAGAATCGGAAAGGAAGACATGGTGAAGATGGAAGAGATGAAGAGGATGATTCAAGGGGCAGATGGAAGAGATGAAGAGAGTAAACGTGTTCCATATATATATAGGCCTCATGAAGTCGGCGCCCATTCAACCAAACTTATTCAACTGTCCAACAACATCGGAACTGATTTTTCGGAGGACTTCCACTGATTTCGTGTTTTTCTTCCTATGAATATATATATATATATATAACCTCACCGTTGGTCTTGAAGGCCTATTGGGTTGTGAAAGAGGAAATGAGGCCGGAGCCCATAATTCTAAAGGCCTCATCTTAACAAATCCCATATGAGAGCCCTCTCTCCTTCACCGGCGTCCCGAGCACTGGAAGCCACGATGGAGAAAACCGCCGAAGAATTGCAGCGTGAGATTGATGAGCTTCACCGTCAGTCACTCTGATTTGGGTAACTTCAAAAATATCCATATTTCTCAAAAAAGAAAAAATTTTTAACTTCAAAAGTACCCGTATAAATGTTGATATTTCCAAAATACCCTGCGACCTTACGATTCAATTCGACCCAATTTGACCTTACGACCCTTATCCTTCTGCGACCCTTGTTCCTCTGCGAATCTTGGACCCCTGCGACCTTTGTCCCTCTTCGACCCTTGTTCCTCTGTGACCCTTAGACCCCTGCGACCCTTGTCCCTCTGCGACCCTTGTTCCTCTGCGACCCTTGGATCCATGCGACCCTTGTCCTTTTGCGACCCTTGGACCCCTGCGATACTAATTTATTATTTACAAATTATTTACATATAATATAAATAAAATTTCGAAAATACAGCTCAAATCAAAATATGTTGGACCCGTGCGACCCTTCCGACCATTGCGACCCTTCCGACCATTTCGACCCTTTCGACTAGTCTTTTCAATGTCAGACTACTGCTTTTTCCAGGTTCTAGCTATGCTTTTTATTTTACCAATGCCACATTGAAATTATTGTCTTTCTAGATTGTAGGAGTCCATTTATTTTCCGTTATAAATAGAGGAGGAAAAACCGTAAAGCTACAACAAACACCAAATCATCTCTTGTTTCGAGTCTTTCACTCTCTCAAAAGGGCGATTTCTAACATCTAACCCTAAATTCTCTGAAAAATCCTTGTTACCTTGTGACCGTTAAGGTCACATGGTCGACCCAGGGCATCGCGCTGTCTATTTGTTACTCAATGTCTTGGTAATCGTCGGACCCAGTCTGTATGCAGATACACACAAGTACTTACAACTTGGATGGAGGACTTTGTGATGTATCTGCACTACATAAGGTCTTCGTAATCGGCGGACTCAGACATCCGCGTTACCTAAGGTCACGGTTGGAGGTCATTTGCTACCGTGGAACTCATGACTCAAAGCCCGAAATGTCAATGGAGCATTTCTTGAAGGGAAGGGCTCCGATGAGTCATTAATCTTCGGCAAATTTGACCTTTTTTCTTTCCTTTTTTTTCTCGAACTTAGCCTTCTTCTTTCTCGAACTTCCTTTTTCTTTTTCTTCAACTTTTTTCTTTCCTTTTTTAACCGTTGTGACCTTTGAGACCTTATGTAACCTTATGTAACTCTTGTGACCTTTGTAACCTTTGAGACCTTATGTAATCAATATTTAAACGTTGAAAATGTCTTATTTTGCATCTATTATTCGTAAGATTATGACCCAATATGACCCGTTATGCGACGCTCAATCGGATAAAATTATAATCAGGTTTAAACGGGTACGACTCATGCGACCACACATATGACCCATGGACGACTCATGCGACCACATATGACCCATGGACGACTCATGCGACCACATATGACCCATGGACGACTCATGCGACCACATATGACCCATGGACGACTCATGCGACCACATATGACCCATGGACAACTCATGCGACCACATATGACCCATGGACGACTCATGCGACCACATATGACCCATGGACGACTCATGCGACCACATATGACCCATGGACGACTCATGCGACCACATATGACCCATGGACGACTCATGCGACCAAACATTACCCATAGACGACTCATGCGACCAAACATTACCCATAGACGACTCATGCGACCAAACATTACCCACGGACGACTCATGCGTCCAAATATGACCCTTGGACGACTCATGCGACCCTATAAGACCCTTGTACGACTCATGCGACCCTATATGACCACATATGACCCATGAACGACTCATGCGACCACATATGACCCATGGACGACTCATGCGACCAAAAATGACCCATGGACGTCTCATGTGCCCAACATAATACCCTTGTACGACTCATG
>CM071861.1:13494-30082 GCA_036759665.1 Gynandropsis gynandra | reverse complement strand
TGCGGATGGGTAGGGGAGGCGCGGCGTCGGCTAGGGTAGAGGGAAGGAAGAAGATTTAAGGCTTTTTTTCCAAAAATCATAAACATTACAAAAAATTAAAAAATCATAATTTATTAAAAAAGAGAGGGTAGGCGCGCTGGCGGTTAAGGTAGAGGAAAAGAAGAAGATTTAGGGTTTTTTTTTTCAAAAATCATAAATATTAAAAAAATTAAAAAAATTATAAATTATTTTAAAAATTTTGTTTAAAAAATATAAATTCATAATATTCATAAATTATTTAATTTAAAAAAGAATATAACGAAAATTATCTTCAATCTAATATTAAAATTGAAAAAATTAAATATTATTTAAATATATATATAAAAATAAAAGTTTTTAGATTTTTATATCAATTTCTGTAAAAAAAACTCTCCTGCACATAATGCGGACACAACACTAGTATATATATATATATTAGTATGATATTGGTTTAGCGTGTGATATTTTTTTTAATATGAAAATATTTGATTAATTACAATCTCCAACCTCTTCTTGTTTTCATATGTGGGAGGTCAAATTCAAATAAAGATTACTCCTCAATATTTGAGAACGGTGGAATTTTGACGTAAATTGCTTTGAATAGGTAAATCAATCATTTGTCCTTGGGAATCCGACATTAATCCTCTCATACCTACTAGTTGATGGATATATTTCATCCCAGAGGGGTTATAATTGGAGATACCATTGTTTCTGGTACATAAGTTCTTATAAAAATGGGAATTTTGTGTGGAAATATATTAAAAATTGGGTAACTAAATATTTTATTAAAATATAAATATGCAACATTTTTAAATATTAAATATCTTTTTTATACAATATTTGTCGTTTTCGTCGTACATTTATTAATATCATCTAAAGTAAGTAATTTCAATATTTCTCTCTGGTTTTTCTCTATAAATTGTGACATACAATTGTCCATGATTTATTATCGGCTTTGGTAAGTATATACTTACTTGATTAATGTTGTGTCATTGGCTTTTGTTAATTGTCATTGCAAAACACAACATAACATGAAATTGTTTTTGTTTGAAATGAAATGACAAACTTGTATTAGACGAGACGAGATTAAAGGAAGTCGAGGTATAAATACTTTGTTGCATGCGTGAGTCCATATTATTATTTTACCTTCTATTATATTGGTACCTAATTGTGTTATTTGAAGTCGTGTTCCATTAATAATCCAAGCGTTTGGTCTATGTTTCGCAAGAGTATAATAGGTGGCACCTATTTCATCCAATTTCACCGGATTTCAAATTTATTTCACCCAATTTTAACCCGATGTTAACTCGATTTCATCACATTTTATCGAATTTCAACTTGATTTATCCAATTTTGACTCAATTCCATTCAATTTCACCCAATTTTAACTCGATTTTACCCAATTTTATTGAGTTGAAATTCAATGACATTGGATGCAATCGAGCTAAAATACGGTGAAAATGAGTGAAATCAAGTTATAATTTGGTGAAATCGGGTTAAATTGGATGAAATCGAGTTAGAATTTGGTGAAATTGGATTAAAATTAGATGAAATCGAGTCAAAATTGGATGAAATTGGGTTGAAATTCGGTGAAATCAAGTTAAAATTCGGAAAAATTGGGTGAAAAAATCAGGTTAAATTGGGTGAAATCGAGTTAGAATTTGGTATAATTGGGTTAAAATTGGATGAACTCGAGTCAAAATTGGATGAAATTGGGTTGAAATTCGGTGAAATCAAGTTAAAATTCGGAAAAATTGGGAGAAATTGAGTTACAATTGGATGAAATCAGGTTAAAATTTGGTGAAGTTTTATTCGAGTTAAAATGGGGTGAAATCGGTTTCATAAATTATTCGTTTGAATATTGAAACATTAATTATAATATCTATTATATATAAGTATATATCATAAATGTTAAATGATAAAAATATATATACAAATAATAACTATTATATATAAGTATATATATCATAAATGATAAATGATAAAAAAATATATATATACAAAGTGTTAATTATATGAATAAATTCGTTTAACCCGTTTAACCCGACCTATATAGACCATTATTAAATAGGTCGGATTGAACCCAACCCAATTATACTATAAAACCCATTTAATTTTAATGGGTTGGGTATAACCCAATCCATTGACATCTCTAATAGGTGCTCCTTCTTTTAATGTTAGACAATGATTAGGAATCCCTAGATATTTTAAATTATTTAAGAACTTTGTACTGTATAGTTCATATGTTTTGTTATTATTGGAATTGGCATTGCATAATGTATGTGAACTTAGGTATTCTCTCGAACATCCTTGAATTATTAGGTATTCATCCACAATTTCATTTGTGGGACATAATATTGTCCGTTCTTGAAAAAAAAGGTTCTTATATAATCAGTTTGAATATCTGGATATACATGAGCGGCAATTCTCTCGATTGGGCTTGATGTTTCTTTAACTAATAAATCTTCAGGCACATCTATCGAGCATTCACCATTATTGGATTCAGATAAAATTCCATCTCCCAATTGTAATATAAAGCTTGTAGTTCATCTTTATTCGAAAAATTGACATTCACTTGCAAATGCATGTTTCAATACACGAAAGTAGTTCCAAATATGAGAGGAGTTTATACATGCCTGAACAGTGTCATGTTTATTCCCTTTTGTAATTACTAGTAAAATTGGTGGAAGTCACATCCAAAATATTATTGTTTTATCGCCAAGGTTTGCTATCGATCCCATGATATCTTGTATACTTTTATCTAAAGCTCAAAACAGTATTTATGAATCATCGAAGCCATGTCCTATATTATAAGGCGTGTTTGTTTTCTAAGGTCCAAAAATTTTGTATCTAGCTCAATATTACAAATTGAGTCTTCATTAATATCTATTGGTATTGTGAACCGCAAATGCGTTGTGCAACCTCCTTGTAGCAAAAGTGATGCAATACCACTTGAAACAACATTTAGAACAATGTGCCCACGAGATCTTATTGTTGTGGACAAATTTTTCGATAAGAAAGTCTTTCCAGTTCTTCCATGTCCATATAAAAAAAATACTTGTCCTTTGTTTTGATCTATTGCTTTTATAATTTCATTGAAAACTGAATATTTTTCCGCAGTTAGATGCGATCTGAGATTGATGAATTCGGTTTCCATTATGTTTCGATCATAAGATAATTCTTCATATATCAGTCTATTTAATAATGATTGGTTGTGAGCTTTTTTGGGATATGATATTTCTTGCCTCTATAGTGGTGATGAGGGTCTGTCTCCTTGATAGGGCGTCAACTACCACGTTTTCTTTCCCTTTCTTGTACTTGATTATATTATATACGAAAAGGAATCAATGAACTCCATCCATTTAGCATGTCATCGCTTTAAACTGGTCTAACCCTTGAGATGTTTGAGGGTCTCGTGATCAGTGTAGATGACGGACTCTTTCGCTAGTAGATAGTGTTGTCATGTTTCCAATACCTAGACAAAGGTGTAGAGCTCCTTATCGTACGTGGGGTAGTTAAATGTGGTCTCACTTTACTTCTCACTGAAATACGCCACTGGTTGTCGTTCTTGAACAAGGACCACACCAATGTCGATCCCTGAGGCGTCACATTCCACTTCCTACGTTTTGTCGAAGTTTGCCAGCGCTAAGACAGGTGCGGTGGTGAGACTCACCTTCAGCGCCTCAAATGTCATGATTTGTGATTATCCATATTCGAAGGCCTTGTCTTTTGAATGGTGATATGTGTGACTATGCTGCTGAAGTCCTTCACAAACCGGCGGTAGAAGCTTGCTAGTCCATGAAAGCTTCGTATGTGTGCGGCGGTTATCGGTGTTGGCCATTCTTGTATTGTCTTGATTTTATCCTCGTCTACGCGTAGTCCCTGCAAACTAACTACAAAACCTAGAAAAACAATCTCATAAGTGTAAAAAGAACACTTCTTGAGATTTGCGTAGAGTTGTTCCTTTCGGAGCGTCTCTAACACTAGCTCAAGATGTACTATATGTTCCCTAAAAGTTTTACTATAAACAAGAATATCGTCAAAGTAAACTACAATAAATTTACTGATGTAGACTCTTAGAACATGGTTCATAAGCCTCGTGAAGGTGCTGGGGGCGTTGAAAAGCCCAAAAGGCAATGATGAGCCACTCGTATAGTCCTTGTTTCATTTCGAAAGCCGTCTTCCATTCATCGCCTTCTCTCATATAGACTTGGTGATATCAGCTCTTGAGTTCGATCTTAGAGAAGACTGTTGCCTCACTTAGCTCGTCTAACATATCTTCCAACCACGGGATGGGATGTCGGTATTTGATTGTGATGTTGTTGATCGCCCGACAGTCGACACATATCCTTCAAGTCTCGTCCTTCTTGGATACAAGTAGTACGAGGAAAACACATGGACTTAAGCTTTCTCGATGTAGCCTTTGTTCATGATCTCTTGGACTTGGCGTTGTAACTCCTTTGTCTCCTCGGGGTTCATGCGGTATGCTGGTTAGTTTGGCAATCGTGCTTCCAGGATGAGATTGATCTGATATTCGATGCCTCGTATGGGTGGTAATCCGGCTGGTATCTCCTCGGGAAACAAGTCACTATACTTTTCTAGTATGTTGGTGATTTCCGGAGGATATTCCATCGTGTTTTGGCCTATCAAGACATCTTTGTAGACCATCAAGCTTTGATTTCTCAAGGCCTTACAAACAACACTAGCTTTCATATAAAAATTTGATTTTTTTTGCACTCGCAGTTTAGCTTGAGTTGCATTTCGTGTACTCGTGAAGGATTAAGAGGGGTTAATGTTACCTTCCTTTTATCCATGACGAAGGAATATAAATTTTTCCTTCCATCATGCATTACTCGCAGTTGAATTGCCATGACCATCCTAGTAGGATGAGTCTAACTTGCATTAGTACAACATCGCAAACATATATATACAAATATGTATATTATTAAATGTACAAAAAACTTGTTTTTCCTTTCCATTCATATATATATATATATATATATGACTGATATGATCTATGGATGAATTCAATAAATGGATGAATTCAATAAATGGAATTATGATTTAGAAAATTTTATAATTATATTATGTTTATAAGATAATATAGTATACAATCAATAAAAAAATCCTCAAACAGATTGAAACATAACAAGAACATAGGTTTCAGAAATATCCATCAACCCACACATGTCTGTCGGTGGTTTGGTTCTTCTTTTGGTCTTACCAGGAGCCTTCAGCACCAACAGTAGGGTTATGGAACGACGTGAATTCCCAGAATGTCTTTAACGAGTAGGGCTGTGAGACCGTGACTCCTTCCTCTGTAATCTTCGCTATCTGCAGAGGTTTCCCCACAATCAATCAGATTAACAAAAGAAACTTAAAAAGGGCCAAAATTTGTTGGCGCCATAGTACATCGCTGGAAATTGCACGTTTTTGCGCATACATTAGTCAGCATTTGAGTTCTAACTGAATTGAAGGCGGTAAACTGAGGCTTGATTTAGCTTAACTCATCTAAGTAAACAATAACGTTTACATTAAGTATAAAGGAAAACAGTCTACCACTTTAATCATATTCCCCTTAATTTTTTTACTCATCCTATCCCCTAAACTATCATTATTCATCCTGTTCCCCCTGAACTTTAAAAATTCATCATATTCCTCCTCCGTTAATTTTTCATTTTTCTGTTAAATATTTTTAAAACAACCTATTCTCTCCAAATTATATGATTTCCAGCATATTTTCCCCCGAACTCTATGAATTCTAGCCTAGTCCCCCCGAACTATATGAATTCCAGCCTATTCTCACCCGAACTATATAAATTCTAACCTATTGCCCCAAACTATATAAACTATAACCTATTTTCCCCCGAACTATATAACCTATTTCCCCGGAACTATATAAAATCTAGCCTATTCCCCCGAATGTATTATTAAATTTTTTATATTACGAAATATTAAAATAAAAAATATTTTAAATTCTAACAATTACAAAAAATATCTACATGATTTCTCTAATAGTAACATAATTTTAACATAACCATATTTCACCCAATTTTTACTCAATTTCACCGAATTTCAACCCAATTTAACCGAATTTTAACTCTATTTCACTCAAATTTAACACGTTTTCACTTAATTTTTACTCGACTTCACCGAATTTCAACACGTTTTCACCGAATTTCAACCTGGTTTAACCGAATTTTAATTCTATTTCACTCATATTTAATCCGGTTTCACCCAATTTCACTAAACCCCTAACTCGATTTCACCTAATTTTTACTCGATTTCACCGAATTTCAACCCGATTTAACCAATTTAAATATATTCACTCAATTTTAACCCGATTTCACCCAATTTTAACATTTTTACTCGATTTCACCGAATTTCAACCCGATTTAACCAATTTAAATATATTCACTCAATTTTAACCCGATTTCACCCAATTTTAACATTTTTACTCGATTTCACCGAATTTCAACCCGATTTAACCGAATTTTAGTTCGGGGGAAATAGACTATAGGTTATATAGTTCGGGGGGAAATATGCTATAGTTTATATAGTTTGTGGGAATAGGTTAGGATTTATATAGTTCAGGGGAATGGATTGGAATTCATATAGTTCCGGGGGAATAGGCTGGAATTCATATAGTTCGGGGGAATAGGCTGGAATTTCGGGGGAATGTATTTAATCTGATTTCACCCAAATTCACCAAAATTTAACTGGATTTCACTTAATTTTTACTCGATTTCACCGAATTTCAACCCGATTTAACCAATTTAAATATATTCACTCAATTTTAACCCGATTTCACCCAATTTTAACCGGATTAAAATTGGATGAAATCGGGTTAAGTTTTAGTGAAATTGGGTTAACATTGGGTTAAATAAGATTAAATCGGGTGAAACCGGATAAAATTTGGGTGTAATCGAATAAAAATTGGGGGAAATTGGATTAATTTTGGTGAAATCGGGTTAAGTTTTGGTGAAATTGGGTTAACATTGGGTGAAATCAGAGTAA
Source organism: Gynandropsis gynandra (assembly GCA_036759665.1). NCBI lineage: Eukaryota > Viridiplantae > Streptophyta > Magnoliopsida > Brassicales > Cleomaceae > Gynandropsis > Gynandropsis gynandra. The sequence goes on along the minus strand of CM071861.1, from coordinate 23,047 downwards.
ATCGGTGAAATCGGGTTAAATTTGAGTGAAGACGAATAAAAATTGAGTGAAATTGTGTTGAAATTCGGTGAAGTCGAGTAAAAATTGGGTTAGAACGGATTAAAATTGGGTGAAATCGGATTAAATTTCGGTGAAATTAGGTGAAATCGTGTTAAATTTGAGTGAAATATGGTTATGTTAAAATTATGTTACTATTAGAGAAATCATATAGAATTTTTTTGTAATTTTTAGAATTTAAAGTATTTTTTTATTTTACTATTTTGTAATATATAAAATTTAATAATACATTAAAAGTAAAGAAAATATGTTATTTTTAGAGAAATCATATAGTTCGGAGGAATATGCTACATTTATATAGTTCGAGAGGAAATAGGCTATAGGTTATATAGTTCGGGGGGAAGGGGGATAGGCTATAGTTTATATAGTTTGTTTGGGCGGAATAGGCTAGAATTTATATAGTTCGGGTGGGAATAGATTGAAATTCATATAGTTCGGCGGATAGACTGGAATTCATAGAGTTCGGGGGGAATAAGCTGGAAATCATATAGTTTGGGGGGAGAATAGGCTGTTTTAAAAATATTTAACAGAAAAATTAAAAGAAAGTTAACGGAGGGGGAATATGATGCATTTTTAAAGTTCATGGGGGAATATGATGAGTAATGATGGTTTAGGGGAATAGGATGAGCAGTAAAGTTCAGGGGGAATAAAATTAAAGTGGTAAAGTTCAGGGGAATAGACTGTTTTCCTTAAATATAAACAAAGGTTTTTAAAAATTTACGATGTCGACAAGACATGCAACTTAGATGTTAGCTTTCATATGAAACATAGGCTAGTGTTTTGCAAGGAGATAAAGCAAAAATATCCAAGAATACGAGGAAACCTGAAGCTTGTTGATAGCTGATCTGTCACGGTACAGAAGCACTCGCATACACTTCTCAAGTAGCTTAACACCATCTTCAAAGCTGAGGTCCTCGCGCCACTCATCGCGAAGAATAGGCCTCGCAAGATGGTTCCCGAACCCGGTGGCAACATGGTCATCCTCAAAACTAACACCAATCATTGAAACCTATAGAGGAATTGTAGAACGGAAATCAATCCTTGTCATGGGTAAAGATCAAACGCAAAGATGAACTATAGGGCATACCATCCCCAAATACTTCTCCCCGTTTTTTACTCCTCCAAGCACAAGTGTGTTCCACAAAGGATCGAACTTGTTCCGCCGGTTATACATAACTCGGGTCAGATAGTTGTGAACCTCTTTTGGCCCTAGTGAATTACCGTCATCCCACATATTATCATACAAGCTGAAAACAACAACACCAGTGACACCCATGAGCAAGACAATCATGAGAACAGTAAAGCAAGAAAAATAATTGTACTATCAGGCAAATTCTTACATGAGTTCATCAAGGTAGCGCAGAATCTCCTGAAAGTCACTGATTTCCCCACTGGCACCGAGTAGCGAGTGCTTCCCGATGGCCTTCATACGCTCAATGCTTTTGTAACGTAAGGTGGAGCCATAAGAACCTGTAGTTCAGGAAACATATATATAAGCAACGTCATCATTACTAGGTTATCATTTTATGTTTCTGCATAAGAACAAAAAAAAACAGTTAACTCATACCAGTGACAATCTCAACCACTCACATATATGCCCATAAACACCATATAGACGAAAAACTCAATCTAGTTTTCACTACCATTTCTAATAATATCGTTAAGCAGAAAGAAAAGCACATGAAAGCCAAATAACTTCAATGAAAGATGGTGCTTAGAATTACACGCATTGACCAAAACCTAACTACTACAGTAGCAGTCGAGCTCATATCACTGTAGATCCGAAATCCTTCTGGCCGCGCTTCTTCAATGCTTAGGTAGAAATATATACTAAGCAGATAAGCAATTAGAAGAGCAAACACCATATCAACTGCTTAAGAAACTAAGCAAACAATTAGAAGAGCCGGCAATCGATTTAACTACAACAATTACAAAGAGTGTAACAGGACAAATACCATACCTCCCATGTCAGCAGCCATTAGAATCCCATCTTTGTACTTGATTGCGATGACCGAGGTCCCAGTAACATATGGGTATCTAACCAAAAAACGTTCCATGTAAACCCTAGAAATGAAAAAAGTCCCCGAATATTGGAGAATCGAAAAAATCTACTAGAACAAGAGAGATAGAGATTTTACAGGGTTCTTTGCGTATTGGCATCAGGGCTTGATACCGCTTTCCCGTTCTGCGTGGGAATAGTGAACTGCACATCAGAAGATTTACAGAAATCGATGTCAGAATATCAAAATCCCAGAAAATCATAACCTAAATTAACTAAAACAACTGGTTTTTATGGTCGATTTCGACTTACTGTCATCGTATCGATGAAATTGATATGCAGCAATGGAAAGCAGAAGGAAGAGAGACGGACGCTTGCAGAGATCGATCGGCCAAGGAGACGGCGAGCGGCGAGCAGCGAACGGAGGGAGACGCTTGCAGAGGTCGATCGGCCTAGGATACGGCGAGCGGCGAGGGGCGACCGGCACAATGCAACCGAAACAGCGGAGAGGGATCAGAGAGATAGGAGAGGGATCGGAGAGAGGAGAGGTTGCTGGCTTGCAGAGGTCAGATAATTTATGAAAATATTAGGATATTTAGGTAATTTATGAAAATATTAGAGGTATTTTTGTAAATTTTTTTGGATATATGATCTGTCTCGAATCAGTAAATAATGAAAAATATTATTCGTTTGAGTAGGGTCAATCTAGATTATTCGGATCGATTCGAATCGTTTGTAATATGGATTATCTAAAATATTCAAATTTTAAAATTCGTTCGGATTCGGATCGGTTCGATTTGGGATCGGTTGAAACCGAATAACCCAAACAATCCAATTTAAAAAATAAAAAAAATAAAAAAGTATAATTTAAATTTTTTAAATGTTATATAAATACTAAAAAATATTAGTATATTTTCTTATATATATATATTTAATGTTTTTATTTTGTTTATATTAAAAAACGAATTATCTAAAGAATTCTAAAATCGAATAACCCTAAATTATGTATAACACCCGAAAAACTCGACTTCGAATAACCCGAATAACCCAAACTACCCGAAAAACCCAAATATCCAAATGTAATTCGGATTATTTCGAGTCCAATGCTATTGAACCCGAACAACCCGAATCCGAATCGAACCCGGACCGAAAACATTTGGGTTCAATACAAATCCAATTTTTCAAAACCCGAGGAATCCGAACAGAAACCACGAGAACCCGAACCCGAATTGGCCACCCCTACATTTGGGAATAAATCGAATTGGTTCGGTTCAACTCGCCATAAAAAGAGTTGGAAAATTATAGTTCAATTCAGTTTGTTTTTAACTCGTCGAAAAATAAGTTGGATTACGAACTAAACTATTTAATTTAAAAAAAAATTAAAATATATTAATCATCATACTTAAAATATAAAAATATAAATTCGAATACAAAGATATTAAATATCAAAATATTGGTCGAATATAAAGTTATCTAAAATCCAATAAAATGTTGAAAACATAAACATTTTATATTTGTCCGTTCGTACACTCATAACATTATCGTTGTCTCACTTTGTACTAATGATTTTATTTCCTTCGACGTCTATATAACAAAAGAATAAATATATATTAATAAAATAAACTCTATAATTGGTTTCTTCAAGTGATTTTGTTCTTCAGCTCGTCAACTCGCGAACTAGCTCGTCTACATTTTTACTTGTTTTTCTACTCAGATCGTCAGTTCGTTTTTAAAGGGTAAAAGACCAATTCCCTATAAACTATGGTACTTTAATCCTATTTTCCTAACATTTTCCTCTCATCTTATTCGCCTAAACTATCATTATTAATCTTATTCCCCTAAACTTTAAATATTCATCCTATTTTTCATTCCGTTAAATATCTTTTAATTTTTTTAAAACAGTCTATTTCCCCTCGAATTATATGACTTCTAGTCTATTCCCCCCTGAACTATATAACATCTAGCCTATCCCCTCGAACTATATGACGTCTACCTCATTCCCTCCCGAACTATATAACTTCTAGCATATTACCCCCAAATATTATACATTAAACGTATTTTTAAATTTTGGTTATAATAAACGTAACATGTTTTCTTTAATAGTAACATATTTTTAAAATTTTGTTATTATAAATGTAACATATTTTTATAATAGTAACGTAGTTTTAAATTTTGGTTATTATATCTACATTTTGATGATTGATAAAAAAAATACTTTAAATTATACTAAAATATCTTCAACATGAATGAAAACACATAATTCTAACGATTACAAAATGATAAAAAAATATAACATGATATCCAACTATACAATATGTTCACCATTACCAAACGATAAAAAATATGACATGATGTCCACAAGTGATCTTCAAAATGATTTTGTGAGATCAAATATCTGTTAAGATGTATTTGAATTTTCTTCAAATGGTTAGCTCAAATGGTCAGCCCTTTTAAAACTATATATATTTATATACACATGCCAATGTGTATATGTTATACGCAATTCTTGTTACTTACATGAGGTATCAATTCTTTCTTCGAGCTACATTATGTTGTCGAGATGTGTATATATATGGAGTCTGATAAACAATATTGTGCTTGTCAAAAAACTCTTGAAACAATTATGCATATATTATCCAGCATTATCGGTCTTTGAACACCTGATTTTTGCATCCTATTGAATTAGTATGTACATATAAAAATTTACTAATGAATGAAAGACCTTTGAATTTTAATTTTTTCTCAATGAATGTAGTGAATAATTTTTTGATATAAAGTGTAGTATGGTGTTGTCTATTTATTATAGATAATCGTGGAATTGGGAAACACATTTCTGCAATCTTTCCTAGGGTATATGTCTCTCACTTCTCATGATCAAATTTAACACTAAGACATCACGAGAATTAATGTAGCAAATCAAAACCACCAGACTGGCAATTCCCGCCGACACAACATATATAGAGACGAAACGTCTTGTTTCCAGGTCTTATGAGAGGACTGCGATTTTTGGGCTTTGGGAGGGAAGACTGATCTGGAAACATAATACGGGAGGAACATGAGAGGAACACGTGAGGGAGGCAGGCCAGATACAGGAGGGAGACGGAACATGAGAGGGAGGCGGAACACGGGAGGGAGGCGAAATACGAGAAGGAGGCAGGTCAGAGACGAAAGGGAGACGATACACAGGAGGAACATGGGAGGGAGGAACACGACTTGTGAAAGGAATAAGGATTTTTCTTTTTAATGTTGTCGAGCCGAAGCCCGACGGGTCTCGGGTCTAGGGTCTAGGGTCTAAGGTCCGGGGTTTGGGGTCCGGGGTCGGGGGTCTGGGGTCGGGGGTTGGGGCTCAAGGTGCGGGGTTCAGGGTTCATATTTTATAGGCTAAAATAAAATAATTGGATATTTTTGTATGTTATATTCTCTTATTTTATTTGTTGTACACAAGACTTTATGTTCATAAACAATGATGCGTTCAACAAAAAAATCATGGTTTTTTTCTAATTCTACATGCTCTGATACCAATTGTAAGAATTAAAAAGTATACAAAAATTTACGGAAGCGTATCTTGAACAATCGAGGATAGCGAAGAACTTCGGGTTGAATCTTTCAACGAACAGTTATTCGACAATTGAGAGATTTTTTGTTTTTTCTCTTATGAAACAAAATATTTTTATATTTTGTCTATATGTTCATTGGGGATCACAATCCATGTATTGATAAAAATACAATGTTATTATTTCTAATTTAGCCCCTCAATAAATTAGAAATTACTAACTGGTTTCTACAATTTTAATTCATAACAAAGGAATATAGCATAAAAAATATCCAACTGTTTTATTTTAGTCTATAAAATATTAATTATTATTTTTAACCTAAAAAACCAAAACTTATATTTTTAAAGTATGCGATACAAAAAAGTGAAGTATGTAGGTCTCAAAATTTTAGTCTATTTTGCTTTGGTAGTTCGACCGTGAAATTTATTTCTTTTTGCATTCTATATTTCCGGAATATGAGTGTGTGACTTGTTAGAATTGACCCCTATGGATAGTACAGAGAATGAGTCTGTCATCTTTATCGAGATGGTTTTACTTCGTCGGATATTCAGTCTAGTATCTGGAACACGAAATAGATCAAATAGATCACAAAGTATTCGAACTATGATTCATACTTAATACTCAGACCTCGTAGCCGGAGTCCTTTCCGTTATCTTATAAACTTTAATAAATCAAAAGATTTTTCTGTTTTGAAACTCTTATTTTGATCAAAGGACAAACGCTTCTTTGTATTTTTTGTTTTTAGTCATTATAGCTATTTTTTTCATTGAATAAGTGATGATCCAATGGTTCTCACTCAGTGAACTTTTTTCTTAAAAACACTAATTTTAGTATATGATTTATTTGATAAATTTAGATTTTTTTAGATAAAGCATATGGTTGCCCGTTAAATGTATTAATGAGAATAATAATTCATTATTCTTAACATTTGGTCCTCGGATAAGTTCATTAATTAAAATTTGTCTATGTATATTATTAATTTGATAAATTTATATGTTTTAGATAAAATGTAAAAATTCAAAATTTTTAAGTTCAAAATAATAATTTGTATTTTATAAACAAAAATTTAAAATTTTGGTATTTTTATATTATATTTCTAAAATTAGTGTTTTTAAGTTAAAATTTGTTTAAATTTTTTAGATTAAAAATAGTAATTAATGTTTTATAAATTAAAATAAAATAATTTGATATTTTTATATTATATTGCCAATAAATTTTAAAAAGTATACTTAATTATATGTATATATACATATATTTGCAGTGTAGTGTATGATATGCACATTTATATATACAAAACAAAGCTGCCGCCATTTAAGTCAAAGGAAAAAGGTGTGATATGATGGCTGAGAGTAATTCACTCCATAGTCATCATTATTTTATTTATAGCCGTTAAGATAATATTTATATTCAACTACGTGTATTTCTTCTCCCCCATTTGAAACTCTTGGGTCTTATTTGATGTTTCTCGCGGTTCTCTTCAGTCGGCTCCACCTCTCTTCTGCGCCAGCCGGCCAGCTCTCTGTCGCCCTAAACCTGGCTGCCGATGTCTTTAGTCCGTCTCTACCGCCATAAACCTGGCTGTCTATGTCCTTCGCCCGTCCGGTCTTGTTTGTTGTTCTGGTCTTTCTTCTCTTCTCCTCCGCTGTTTAGAGAGAAAGCTACCAAGACGTACCATAGATCTGAGAAAAAGGTTAATGATACTCTCTGTTTCTTCACCTGTTAATACACACTTTGATCCATTTAATGGTCGATGCTGCATCCATTATAGTATCGTTTTACGTTACCTTCTTCTCTCTTGTCCATATCATCATAAAACGTCTTTCGCCTTGATATTTTCGGTTTATCTTTTTGGGCTTTGGGTCTAAAGTTGGGCCTAAATAACGTTTTCGGTTTTGGATTTGGTTTGGTATAAGATTACAGTAAATTTTGCACTAAACTTAAGTATGTTTGGGGTCGGGGATTAGGGTTCGGGGTTATGTTTGTGTTTGTTTTTGAATGTTTATTGTGATTGTGTTTGTGTTTATTTGTGATAGGGCTGGGCACGGTCGGGTATCCGGATTTTTGAGGTACCCGAATCTGAACCCGGACGGGTAGACATATTCCTACCCGAACCCAAGGGATTCGGGTATCCGGGGCTCGGGTACCCTCCAAATATACCGGGTACCCGTGGGTACCCGAACCCGAACCTACCAAGATTAAATCCCTAAAATCGATAAAAATATCAGTCAAGAAATCCCTAAAATCGATAAAAATATCAGCCAAGAACTGGAAATCGATAACAGAGAGATTTTTGAAGCAAGTCATATACAAAAATATCAAATCCCTAAAATTTAGCCAAAAAATCCACATTACATCGATGTAGCCAACGAATACGAAAGCCAATTAAACCAAAAGGATCAAACCTACAGCGATAGAAAAGAAATTGAATTGAGTGGAAAAAGAGAAGAGAATAATGGCGACGAGAAGCAGCCGCACGAGAAGAGGTGAGAAGCGACCGCATGAGAAGAGGTGAGAAGCGGCCGCACCAACCGCGTGAGGTGGAGAAGCGGTCTCCGGGAGTGAGGGGAGCACCGACCGGAAGGAGACGAGCACAAAACGGAGGGAGATGGAGGGAGGCGAGCACCAAGGAGGTAAGGAGATGGGGGAGGCGAGAACCAAAGAGGCAAGAAGAGGGAGGGAGGATGCAGGTGAAAGAGAAAAAGAGAAAGGGAAAAAATAAACTCTAATGGCATTTTCGTAAATAACTTGACATATATGAGTATTTTAATATTTTTGTTTATATATGCTCGGGTATCCGTCATAGAAATAAAAAACCCGAACCCGAACCCGCAGGTGATGAGATTTCATTACCCGAACCCGAATCCGCGGGTTCGAGTATTTTTTCGCGGGTTCGGGATGGGTTTCGGGTCGAGACGGGTTCTTCGGGTAATTTGCCCACCCCTAATTTGTGATCGAGTTTTGGGGTTTGGAGTCTAGGGTTTAGACTACCGCAGACTGTGAACTCTTAAATCCCTAAGACAATATTTATCGATTTTAGGTGAATCAGAATATAATGCAATATCTATCGATTATTGGTTAACCGATATATGTGAATCGAATAAATATTATGTAAGTTAGTTCTGATTAAGGAAAAAATATTATATAATTATGGGCTCTTATGAGTTGGTTCCCTCTTATATGAGAACTACTTAGCTAACATTTAAGATTATCATTTGCATCGTAAATAATGGGATCTAACGACATTATGTCTTTGGTGTTTGGGGTGTAGGGTTTGTGGTTTGGGGTTTATGTTTGTGATTATGTTTGTGGTTGTGAAATTATGATTGTGTTTTGTGATTGTATGTGATTGTGATTGTGTTTGATTGTTTGTGTTTATGATTGTTTGTTTGTGTTTGTGTTTGCTTTTGTGACTGTTAGTGTTTGTAAAGGTGTTTGAAAGTTTGGTTATTTGTGATTGTTTGTTTGTGATTGTGCTTAAGATGTTTGTATGTGCATTTGAATGTTTATTGTGATTGTACTTGTGTTTATTTGTGATTTAGTTTGTATTGTTTTTGGGGTTCGTGGTTCATAATCTAGAGTTTAGACCGCCGTAGGCTACTAGTTGTTAAATAACTAAGATAGTATTTATCGATTTTTGGTGAATCGGAATACAATACAATATCTATCGATTTTCGGTGAATTGGGATATGTGAATACTCGTGATCAAATAAATGTTATATGAGTTAGTTCTAACTTATGAAAGAGGTTATATATTTATGCACTCATATGATTTGACTCCTTACCTAGAAACTACTTAGCTAACATTTAGGTTATCACTTCCATCGTAAATAATGAGATTTAACAGAAGCATGTTTTCAAGGTGTAAGGTTTAGGGTGTAGGGTTTAAGGTGTAGAGTGTAGGGTTTAGGGTTTAGGGTGTAGGGTGTAGGGTGTAGGGTGTAGG
>CM071861.1:5000-11765 GCA_036759665.1 Gynandropsis gynandra | reverse complement strand
ATAAGTTCAAATTCCTTTTGTTCTCGAATTTTGATATAATCAACATGCTCTTTTTCTTTTTTTATTTATATATATAGACGAATTAGATATTAATATATATATATATATGAATTAAATTATATTATTTAATTTGAATTATACTATCTTATTTAAATATTATTATTATTTAAATTATTATTATTTAAGGGTATATGCGTGATACACAATCTATTAATTAATTTGATTTAAATACTATTTTTTTTAATCCTATACTAACTATCAATATTCAGGTTTCATTTTATAATACCTCAGGAGCTAATGAAACTATTTTAGTAAAATTTAATCTTAATTCTCGCGGGATCGCCCCAAAAACTCGAGTTCCTTTTGGATTTCCTTCTTGATCAACGACAACTGCAGAATACTATACTAACTATCAATATTCAGGTTTCGTTTTATAATACCTCAGGAGCTAATGAAACTATCTTAGTAAAATTTAATCTTAATTCCCGCGGGATCGCCCCAAAAACTCGAGTTCCTTTTGGATTTCCTTCTTGATCAACGACAACTGCAGCATTGTCATCATATCGTATTATCGTCCCATTGTTACGTTTGAGTTCTTTACAAGTACGTACAATTACAGCTCTGATCACCTCTGATCTTTCTAGAGGAGTATTTGGTATTGCTTCCTTGATCACAAATCTTTCTGGAGGAGTATTTGGTATTGCTTCCTTGATCACAGCAACAATAACATCACCAATATGAGCATATCGGCGATTACTAGTTCCTATTATTCGAATACACATCAATTCTCGAGCCCCGCTGTTGTCTGCTACATTCAAATAGGTTTGAGGTTGAATCATATCATTTTTTTTATCTCTTCTTTTAATGGAAAGGACGAAGTCAAAAAAATATTGTTTGTCAAAAAAGAAAACTGGCAATCTTTTTAGCCCTAAAATTTCTTTACCTTTTTGATTCTATGTTCCTATTCAGAAATAATGAATTGAGTTTTTATAGGCATTTTTGATGCCGCTATTGAAATAGCCCTTCTAGCTATATTTTCGGGGACCCCACCCATTTCATAAAGTATTTTTCCTGGTTTAACTACAGCTACCCAATACTCGGGGATCCTTTCCCCGAACCCATACGTGTTTCTGCGGGTCTTACTGTAACTGGTTTGTCTGGAAATATATGTACCCAAATTTTTCCACCACGGCGTACATTTCGTGTCATTACTCGCCGCCCTGCTTCTATTTGTCTAGATGTGATCCAAGCGAGTTCAAGTGCTTGAAGAGCATATCTGCCAAAACAAATAAGATTACCATGATAAGAAATTCCTTTTAGTCTTCCTCGATGTTGTTTACGAAATCTGGTTCTTTTTGGGTTATAGTTGATGGTTTTTTTTCTAAATTTGAAATTCCATCTCTACTACAGAACTGGACGTGAGAGTTTCTTCTCATCCAGCTCCTCGCGAATAAAAGGACTAAAAAAGATTGTATTAAGATATAGATATAGTTAATGATTAATAAGGTGAATCATGGGATTTTTTGAGATTTCATCTGATCTATTCAAAAATTGTGTGTATGTCTTTTTTGAAAATGGAATTCAAGATAAATTCTATTTCTATTTTTGAATAAGGTAATATCATAATGTTAAATGTCGTTTTTATTGGAGTTAGAATATTCTAACAAATCCTTATTTTCTTTTGTCTTTTTTGTTTCTTTATCATATTTAATCGACTCCAATTTTTGAATTTGAAAAACAAAAAAATAAACCTTTTGCCGGCGAATATTTACTCTTTCAATATCTATTTCAGTTTGATGGTTGTTCCCGGAGTTCTCCGAATCAAAATCAGAGTAGATAAATAAGTTTCTGGTTTATTCCGCCATCCCACCCAATGACTTATTAAGATTTTTTTTAATAGAATCTTCTATATTCATGGGTTCCATCGTTCCCATTGCTTCTTGATTAATCGTTAGGTCCGAATTCTACAATGGAGCCTTTAATTTAAAAATAAAAAATTTAAAATTTAATTTAATTAATATTTAAATTTAATGAATATTTAAATTAATTGAATTTGTTTTTGAGTCAATCTTCTCAGTTTTTATTGGCTCAAGGCTGCTCTTCATTTTTTGTTTTTGGAACATATTTATCTAATTAATATGAATGAATCTGTTCTGTATTGATGCTTTATTACATTGCTTTTCTTACACTGACCTCATAGACCTTCCAAATTGGAATCATATATCATTGATATTCATTTTTTTCTCTCTTTCTCTCATCCTTCCATTTATTCGCATACTTTTTGATTTCCCTTCATAACTTATAATCTAATCAGATTTCTTTATTTATTTTTTTAATTCAGTTGCTACAATGATATGATCAGTCTATCATATCTTGACTGGTTTTTTTGATTCAGATAATGCGAAGCAATGAGTTGCTTAGGTTATTTATTAATGCTATAGTTATTAGTTCCTCTTATCTTATAGGTAAGTTCTTTTTTCGCTCTTTAATCTAATCCTAAACCAACGAGTCACACACTAAGCACAGCAATTATATCAAAGGAGTAGTGATGGAAATTTTTATTCAACCTTATAGAATTACTGATTTTTGTTCTTATATATAAAAAAGAAGACTAAAAAACTTTGTTTTTTTTACTGAATAGTTTGAGTTTTTTTATTGTTGGATAAAAAGTAAAGACAAGTAAAGCTTTTTTATTCTTCGTCTACGAATATCCAAATTTTGATTCCTAAGACCCCATAAATAGTTCGAACTGTATAGGAACAATAATCAATTTTTGCCTCAATAGTTTGTAAAGGAACTCTGCCTTCTCTGATCCATTCAACACGTGCAATTTCTTTTCCGTCAATACGTCCTGCAATTTGTACTTGAATTCCTTTTGTATTCGCCTGCTCAGTTAATTCAATAGCTTTTTTCATTGCTTTTCGAAAAGAAACTCGATTCCTTAATTGGCCAGCTATAAATTCTGCAAGAATATTAGGATGTCCATATGGATTGGAAATTCTTGTAATAACAATGTTGAGTTTTCTATTGACACAATTAAGTTCTTTTTGAACATTCATCTGTAATTCTTCGACTCTTCGGGACTTATCTTCAATTAATAATTTAGGAAATCCCATATAGATTATGACCTGAATGAGATCGATTCTTTTTTTAATTTCGATACGTGCAATTCCCTCCATACCAGAGGATGTTCTTATAGTTTTTTGGACATAATTTTTAATACAGTCTCGTATTTTTTTATCTTCTTCTAAACCTTCAGAATACTTTTTTGGTTGTGCAAACCAACGAGAATGATGACTTTGGGTTGTACCAAGTCTGAAACCAAGTGGATTTATTTTTTGTCCCATGGGCCTCCACTACTATATGTATGATGGCATGTTATATTTATGTTTTCATTTCTGCATCCAGGTTTTTTTAAATACATTAAATAGTCTTTATATTTTGGATAGAAGGATAGATCTGCCAATACGATAGTTATATGACAAGTGGGTCTTTTTATCGGGTAACTTCGTCCTCGGGCGCGAGGTTGGGATTTTTTTACGGTATTTCCTTCGTTCACTTCAGCTTTACTAATAACTAAATAAGTTTCGTTGAAACCCTTATTGTGAGTAGCATTTGCTGCTGCAGAATAAACCAATTTAAAAATTGGATAACATACTCGATAAGGCATAAGTTCTAATATCATAAGTGCTTCTTCGTAGGAACGTCCACGGATTTGATCAATTACTCTTCGTGCTTTGTAGGCAGACATAGATAGATGTTGTCCTAAAGCATATACTTCTCTATATGAGTTCTTCTTTTTCTTTTTTATCATAAGGTTTACCTCTCACTAAAAAAAAAATCTATATTCATTTTTTTAATTCATTTAATTAACGACGAGATTTATTATCATTTTTGGCATGCCCCCGAAAATTTATAGTAGGTGCAAATTCTCCCAATTTATGTCCTACCATAAGATCAATTATATAAACGGGTAAGTGTTCCCTTCCATTATGGATAGCGATAGTATGGCCAATCATTGTGGGTATAATGGTGGACGCCCGGGACCAAGTTTTTATTATTTCTTTTTCCGCCTTTGTATTAAGCTTCTCGATTTTTCTTAATAAATGCTTTGCTACAAAAGGATTTTTTTTTAGTGAACGTGTCACAGTTAATTAATTCCTATTTTTTTTAAGACGAAGAAAGAAATTCTATTTTCTCTCCTATTTACTACGGCGACGAAGAATCAAAGTCTGACTATATTTTTTCCTTTTTCTAGTTCTTCTTCCAAGTGCAGGATAACCCCAAGGGGTTGCGGGTTTTTTTCTACCAATTGGAGCCCTCCCTTCACCACCTCCATGGGGATGGTCGACAGGGTTCATAACTACTCCTCTTACTACAGGACGTTTACCTAGCCAACATTTAGATCCGGCTCTACCCAAACTTTTCTGGTTTACCCCAACATTTCCCACTTGTCCGACTGTTGCTGAGCAGTTTTTGGATATCAAACGGACCTCTCCAGAAGGTAATTTTAATGTGGCCGATTTCCCCTCTTTTGCAATCAGTTTCGCTACAGCACCCGCTGCTCTAGCTAATTGTCCACCCTTTCCAAGTGTGATTTCTATATTATGTATGGCCGTGCCTAAGGGCATATCGGTTGAAGTAGATTCTTCTTTTTGATCAATCAAAACCCCTTCCCAAACTGTACAAGCTTCTTCCAAAGCATACGGCTTTCTGGATGTAGATGATGATATCTATACGGATGGATCTTATCTATATCGTAGAATTCTTCTATATATGGTAAAATGAAGTACCACACGAGTGGATATATAGGAATCAAAATCTGCCGAATAACTTATGTATGTTATGATCTTCTACATCCTAGGTCTTCCCGTTCCGTCATCTGGCTTATGTTCTTCATGTAGCATTCAGACCGAATGACTCTATGAAATTACGTCGATACTTCCACATATTATGGGTAACGTAGGAGACATCTCTATTTTTCCCCGGGGGAATCTTTAGAATTACCACTGCTTAGCTTTCAATTCGCCTCTGACCATCAAATGAAATGTGAATAACCCGTCCTCCTCTCTTTTAAACAAGGGGCGCTTATGGTTCTGTCGGTGCTTGAAACAATTTTGTCTTCTCCATATTACTATATCTCTAGAGTCAATAATTTTATATGAGGAACTACTGAACTCAATCACTTGCTGCCGTTACTCTTCAGTTTTCTGTTGAGGTCTATCCTGTAGAGGTACTCAAATTGGATCAGTGATCGATTTCTAGGTTTTGTCGTAAACCTAATTGGTTACTTCCAATTACGTAAATCAAATAGTTCAAACCGCACTCAAAGGTAGGGCATTTCCCATTTTTATAGGAACTTCTGTACCAGAAAGTTTTTTTTCTTTTGTTTTCTTTTTATTTTTCTTTTCCATTTTTTTTTCTCTTTTTTCTTTTTCTTTGCATACACACTAGGCTTCTAGGACGTCGGATTTGAAGGGATCCAGCCTCTACTTAGACCCAGACTACCGATGACGGTATACTCATGCATCTCGTTTAAGAGTGCAGCGGAGTAGGCGGCTTTTTGTGCCATGCCCTTAGGACGTAGAAAGATGATCATCAACCCACCACTTAGACCCGAGCCACCGAAAGAGTAACAAGAGCGATGCACTCATATCGATTTTAGATCATGCGTTTTAGGCATTATTTCTATCGACAGTGCCTCTGGCATTACGACCTTTACCACAACGATGCTGTCCATAGATCCAACTATTTCGTGGATTGGATTTCACTTGACTGTCTACGGCTCCATTGCGTGTGCTCGGGGTAGAAGTTTTGTATAAATGTATCGCCATGCTGTTAAGTATTTTGATTTAAGTTCTTTTCTTTCTAAGAGGTGGAATAGAATAACCCGGTTGAAGCGAAATGATCATGCGTCTGTAATGCATTGTATGTCCCAGAATTGGTCCCATTCTTCTAACCTTTCCGGGGAGTCGATGACTATTCATAGCTATTACCTTGACACCAAAGAAGAGTTCGACCCAATGCTTTATTTCTGCCCTAGTTGATCCTGATTCGACATTAAAAGTATATTGATTTTTCCCCAATAACCAAACACTTTTGTCTGTAAATACTGTATATTTGATTCCATCAAACAACAAGGAGTTGGGTCAACTATTCAATCAAATGATATTGAGCATGTTTCCCATCTCTTCTCGAAAAACAAGTGGGCTATTTCTTTGCAAAATTGTGCTCAATTTCATATGTGGCAATTCCACCAAGATCTCTTCGTTAGTTGGGGGAAGAATCCGCACGAATCGGATTTTTTGAGGAAAATATCGAGAGAGAATTGGATTTGGTTAGACAATGTGTGGTTGGTAAACAAGGATAGATTTTTTAGCAAGGTACGAAATGTATCGTCAAATATTCAATATGATTCTACAAGATCTAGTTTCGTTCAAGTAAGGGATTCTAGCCAATTGAAAGGATCTTCTGATCAATTCAGAGATCCTTTCGATTCCATTAGTAATGAGGATTCGGAATATCACACATTGATCAAGATTCAACAACTAAAAGAAAGATCGATTCTTTGGGATCCTTCCTTTCTTCAAACGGAAGGAAGAGAGATAGAACCAGACCGATTCCCTAAATACCTTTCTGGATATTCCTCAATCCCCGGCTATTCACGGAACGTGAGAAGCGAATTAATAATCATCTGCTTCCGGAAGAAAGCAAAGAATTTCTTGGGAATCCTACAAGACCCATTCGTTCTTTTTTCTCTGACAG
>CM071860.1:70847687-70984819 GCA_036759665.1 Gynandropsis gynandra | reverse complement strand
GCGGATGGAAATCAACTGAACTTACAAAGACCAAGCACCGAAAGAATGAGCATCACAGTGGCCACAGTTATCAAAGATGATCGCCTGAAATCACGAATCCGGAGAAACTTAAGACACTTATTTTCTAAGAAATAGTAACTGTCAATCATACCAAGACTTAAGCAACATACACAGCATAGAAAACCCTTTTTATTTTGGCAGCATTTTCGGTTGTTTTTGCTTCGAGCGTCTCTGCAGCCTCGTCCAGATTGACGTTCAACTTGTCGATTTCACCCAACACATCAGACGGAAGGAAAACCTGGGAGACGTTAATGGTTTTTGCGAGGGAGAGATATGCCGTCACATTCTTCAGGATTTGAACGGTATAGTCTGACCGGTCTACCACATACTTGAGAGTATGCAAAGCTTGGCTGTGAAATTTATCCTGTCCAACAGATAGGAGAATGCATCCAACCCTGGAGAAACATATCATAATCTTGAGAACAGATTAATGTACAAAGAGGGGAAGGAAACCAAAAGGAAGAGGTGTCGAGATTATTATTACGCTGCAACACATGTGAAGATTATCAACAAGATGAGACAGATGCTTCGTGAAGGGTACGACCCTTTGGCTTTGTAGCACACTCTCCGTTTGCAGCAATGATGAAGAGCAAGAAGAGAGCCAAAAGACACAAGCCAGAGAGAAGCGAGAATGAAAGCAGCAGCCCCTGTAAATCCAACAGACTGGGGATGGGCATTTTATACAAAGGGTCGAGTTAATAAGAGAACCGCAGGTGAGGTGATCATTGAGGCGATTGAAGAAGAGGGACTTACTGCCCAGTAGTGATTATTAGTGATATCCCAACCGCCTCGATAAGGCCTGAAACCCCTAAGAACATCGGGTCTTCTCGTTCTATCAGCTGCCAACACGAGCCTTCCATAATCTCCATCCGCCGAAGGCCCTGGTGCCACAGCCCCCCTCGATATTTCATCTCTCCATGACCCAAAATCATTCGAACCTGGATGTGAAAGATGAGATAAAGCAATCAGAAAAGATATCCATTGGCAGAGAGAAACCAAAGCACGTCTGAATTGGAGAAAAAGAGATTGGGATCTTCTGGGTCAGGCGGGAGGGAGAAGAGACAAAACCTAGAAGGAGCTTGAGAGGATCTTGGGCAGCGGAGGCATCTGGAGAGAGAGCGAGGGAGCAAGAGAGAGCAAGAAAAGCGGTGGACAACACAAGGAATGCCATCTGTGAGCGGACTCACTCTTCTTCACATCAGCACTCGGTTTTCTTTCCCTCTCCCTCTCGCATCACATTCACATTCATCTTTCTTTAATAGCAAAGTAAGAGACGCTACTTTATTAGGCAGCTTACTTTTGTCCTTTCCCACGGCCTCCTTTAGATCTTCATGATTCCATCTCTATCTATCTATGGATGGATCTCGAATTTATTTATTTTTCTCCAAAAAGAAAAAAGGAGATTGTGGAGATTTATGTAAAAACTGATCGAGGAATGAACCATCCATCACTACCTGCTCGCATTAATTGAGCATATGCCCAATTAACTTGTTGATTTCTTTGACACATTTTGTCACCCTATGACTTGTATGCAATCTTTTATGCATTAATAATCTTTGACGAACGCATGCGTCCTATTTTCTATTTAAAAAATCTATATTAATAGTCATATTATTAATTAACCGGCTTTATACTCAGTGCTCTCGTCAGGAAAACTCGCTTTATACTTTACCATAACTTGCGCGTATGGGAATGGGATCTCACCTTTCCGGACTCTTCTAAGTGACGAAATTAAGGCGTCAATCTATGCCTCGTGAGGAAGACCCAATTAAATAAATAAATAAATAAATAAAAAGAATCAATTAAGCCCACCAAATGCACGTCACGTGGCTATTCATCCTTTAGTCAGTAGCTACTGTGGGTCGGGCTTTCACAATGGGAATGGGGCCCAATTAAGCCCACCAATGCACATCACGGCCCAATGACGGTAATCAGATATTCGTAGAGGGTGGTCCCTCGATGTTGTATGTAGATATATCATATATGTAGATTATTTTTACCTGGAATATTTTATAAACCAAGAACTATATAGTAATGATGGAACCCGACCCAATTTGTGGAGGGAATAATGTAATGATAGGTCACACTTCAGGTGCTTGGCTGACTCATACACCTCATTCTAATTGTGAAGTGCGAGTAATGATATCTAAATAACAAATATGTGTGCGTTTTTTTTTTGTTGCCACTCAAAGAAATGATTACGAACTTTTTGTCACACCTAGTATTTGGAAGATATATATACAAAGCTTTTTTCTTGATTTTGTATCGGAAAGAATAGAAGTTGCATAGATGACTTTTATACTGCTTTTATGGTGGCTTTGACATTTACACGTACGTAGTTGTAGCTTTTCCGTCGTTTTTCGTGTGCGCGTGACATTAATTAAGACATGCAATAAAGAGTTTACACGAAGAAAAATAGGAAGAAATATTAACAACTCTCTCGCAGGAGCATCTGTAGATTCGCATAAATTCGTATCAATCTTCAAACCATATGGTCCCCTTCTTTAGATATGCGATCCGAATATTAATCAATATATCAATGTTGTCTATTGTTAGTCAAAAACAGACTATTCTTAGGAGATACATACAGCATAAGTTCGGCACCCATAGTTCGATAGACGACCGACGGTGCACACAATGCTGAAATTATATATATATAAAAAAAACCATGAAGAAGAGGCATTCCATCTGAAGTAGTTTGGTAGAAACACGAGGATCAAGAGGCATAAGCAAATAAAAAGAGAGAAGACATTCCAAATGTAAATAAGGATTATGCCAACACACGAAAGTTTGTAATCCAATATGCTACAAACAGATTACAATTAAATGTATTCAAAGATGAGTTCCCAGGATTTTTTTCCCTATTTTTTGAAGTCCATGTTTATTTATGTGTACTATGTATGTAGAAACTAAGTTTTATATGTGATTATTGGCAGTTTATGAAGAAATAAATATGCATTTAATAGAATGAGAGAAATGGAAAAAAATTCACGTGAATATGCTTGTGTGTCACAGATGTGTAACGGACGGTAAAAATGAACTGCCATTTGCACATCATGCAACCAGGCGAGAGGATCACTTAAAATATGATAACTCAAAAACCAGTACTATAAATTTATTTATAATAAAATGCCTTTTTTATTTTATTTCCCTAATGGGGGCTACTTTTTGTCAGAAAGGAGAATATATAAGAAGGTTGTTTATGACTAAAATTATATTTAATTTTTTACTTTTTCACATAGTGCGATGTCTATCCTTTAGGTGTGATATAAAAGGCATCCACGGACGCAAGAGTGTTAACCATAGACTTCATTCCCGTTGTACAAACTTTCCACAAAACCACCAAGAAAGATCAAAGCAATCAACTTGAGAATCAGATACCAAGAAAGATCAAAGCAATCAACTGGAGAATCAGATATGGAAGGATGGAGAGTGATGATGATGATGATGATGATGATGATAATGATGATGGTAAGATCATCGGTGGCGGTGGCAGGAGCACAGGAGGAGGAAGAGCTGTTCAACGTGGGAAAGCTCCCGATGTTCGTGGACCAACTTCCTCACTTAACCTCAATCTCAGGCTTCCGTGTCGTCCATGGAGTTCCCAACCCCACTTCCCTTCGCATCGGCATGTTCTTCAAGAAATGGGTATTTCCTTCCCTGCCTCCAACGCTTCCATAATCTATGCCATTACGATTACTTCAACCAACAAAATTACTGCGATATTATTTGTTAACATCGTAAATGATGAACTCGATTGGAGGATTTATTTGCATTTTTAAGGATTCTTCTCTTCCCAATACAAAAGTGAACAGCCGTGTTAAATTGACTTCATTGATGATAGTATTACGTTTGCAAGTGTAATCACACGATTATTGAAAAAAAGAAATCACACGATTATTGAAAAAAATTGACTTCATTGATGATAGTATTCGTGTGAAAATTTGACTTCAGAAATTCCACAGAGACTTGCCACCGACGCCGGTGTTCGCATTCGGGACATCGAGGAGCAAAGCAACGGTGCCTGGTCCCACCATCGAAGCCGTATATGGCGTAGACACGTACGTGACGTGGCAAAATCACCTCCCTTCACATCACATCCTCCCATGGGACCCAACTATCTCCCCCGCAATCCCCAAGCACGGGGGAGTGCCCACGGTGGTCCACCTCCACGGCGGTATCCACGAACCTTCCAGCGACGGCAACTCAGCCGCCTGGTTCACCTCCGGTTTCAAAGAAAAGGGCCCCGCTTGGACCCAGACGACGTCGCATTACGAAAACAAGCAGCAGCCTGGTACCATGTGGTACCACGACCATGCCATGGGGTTGACCAGAGTCAACCTCTTGGCCGGCTTGTTCGGCGCCTACGTTCTCCGTCACCACGCCCTCGAGGCCCCTCTTCGTCTCCCCACCGGTCACGAGTTTGACAGACCCTTGGTAGTCTTCGACCGTAGTTTCCGTACGGACGGTTCCATTTACATGAACGCCACCGGAAACAACCCCTCCATACACCCGCAGTGGCAGCCTGAATACTTCGGCGATGCCATCATAGTCAACGGAAAAGCCTGGCCCCGTTTGACCGTCCGACGCCGTAAGTACAGATTCCGTATCATCAACGCTAGCAACGCGAGGTTCTTTAGGTTCTTCTTCTCCAACGGCCTCGATTTCGTGGTTGTGGGTTCGGACTCTGCGTATATTGCAAATCCGGTGGCGACCAAGTGGCTTCTGCTGGCGCCATCGGAGATAGCGGACGTCGTGGTTGACTTTGCAAGGTCAACTACCAAGACGGCAATCCTTGCCAACGATGCACCGTATCCGTACCCGACGGGAGATGCCGTGAACGAGGAGAACAGCAAGGTGATGAAGTTCGTAATAAAGGAGGAGGCAGAGGTTGATACGTGGACTATTCCGGAGAAGCTGATCGATTACCCGCCGGCTCAAGTGTCAAGAGCAGCCCGCACGCGTTACATCGCCATGTACGAGTACGTGAGCGAGACCGACGAACCTACCCATCTTTATGTGAACGGCTTGCCTTATGACGCCCCCGCCACGGAAATACCCAAAGCCGGGACGTCCGAGGTAACCTTGCATTCTTTTGGTTTTCATAACAATTGCATTAGTAAAATGGTAAAATGACATGGAAATGGTGGGTGGATAAGGTGTGGAACATAATAAATCTGACGGAGGATAATCATCCGCTGCACGTTCATCTGGGAATGTTCAAAGTGGTGGAGCAGAGGGGTCTGGTGAATGCAGAGGAGTTGAAGGCGTGCATGAGGAAGCACAACGACGCCGTGAAGTGCAACATCGGCGAGTACGCGCGTGGGATGAAGACAGAGCTGGCGGCACACGAGCGTGGTTGGAAAAACGTATTCAAGATGATGCCTGCGCATCTCACCACCATCCTCCTCCGCTTCTCCTACATCCATTCCAATGTTTCTTACCCCTTCGATCCCACCCAGGAGCCTGGCTATGTCTACCACTGCCACGTATCTTTCATTCTCTCCTTCCAGTCTATATATATATATATCTATATGCATGCGATAGTTCAGTCAAATCCCTTGATTCTATAATGGAATTCCTCGCACTGCAGATATTGGACCACGAGGACAACATGATGATGAGGCCTCTGAAGCTCGTCAAGTAATTTGTTGGAACACGAGGACAACATGACGATGATGATGATGATGAGGCCTCTGAAAGCTCGTCAAGTAACACCATGAACCAACATGATAATGTGTAGTTATGTTGTATTATAACTCAATACAGATGATAAATGGTGATTAAATTTATGACATGAAAAAATACCGCTTGAAAATAGAGATGATTGACATGACTCAAAGAGGGTCCTAATGATTGTGTATTTGAAATATAAAAATCATACACAAACAGAACATTTGCATAATTATGCAAAGCAATCACATACATAAAGAGAGGTTAATCATGATTTGGATCACAACTCATATTCGTATATCCTTACATGATATAATATAATTCAATGGAGAGAAAACAAACGCCATGATAATAGAAAGGTCGGCTTCTACAACCAAGCAAAGCGCACACAACAACCCTTTGCCCTATCAAAACGTCGAAAATCATTTTCTTTTTTGGTGCTTTGTTTATTAGTATATTATTTGCATATATATATATATAAATAAATAAGAAAAAGGGCCATCGCCATTATAAGTTGGTTGCAATACAAATCATATTATTCCAAAGACAACTGTATCGCGTTGTTCCCTTCTCCTCTCCCCGCGAATCTCGCTTTATTTATTTATTTAGATAAACTCTTTATTATTATTGTAATTTTCTCTATCTTACACGAAAATAAATAAAAAGAATCAATTAGACAGACGAAGTCCTTGTAAGAAAAACGGTGCCGTATACACGTCCCCCTTAAAGCTTCTCCCAGTTCGCCCCATGGCTTCCTCATTAGACAAATAAAAAGGAAGTACACGACGAGGCTCGTTTGTATTGGAGCGAGCGAGATCCCACTCCCCCAGTTGATTGCTGTAAATCGCTGCCGTCTGCGGCGGCGAAATGGCCGGTGAAGGCGTCTCTCCAGTCTCTGTGCTCGACCTTATCGGTGAGATCGTTGGAATTCCGGCGAATGGCGGAGTGTTCAGGAAAGATTGCGCGGATCTCGCGCGTCGAGTCTCTCTCTTAAGTCATTTGGTGGAGGATATCAGGGATTCTGCGGCGGCATCATCTTCGGAATCTGAATGGTGGTCTGATTTCGTGGTGGGTCTCCAGGCCGCGAAGCGTCTTCTCTCCTCCGCCGCCGCCTTCCAAGCTCGCGAGTACTCTGTAAGCATCCTTTGATTATCTGCTTTTTCATTTTCCACTGAAAAAATGTTGAACAATGCGCTTCCATCAAGTGATGTTGTCTCGACTGAGATTTGTGGGATCTCTTTCGATGTATAATGTTCAGGAAGATAGTGAATCTTAGAGAGACAATAATGTATAGAACAAGGAATCGTAGAGATCAATGTTCCCGAAAATAACTCATTGATTCTGCAGTGGGAAGGCGTCAAAAGAGTCATGTTTAGTCTTCTTTCAGATTGAAAGCTTCTGTTGCTGAAATCCTCTAGTCATGCGCGTGTCTCTCTGAAAATTGATGTGTCTTGATTTAAGGACGGGGCTGCCAAGAGAATCTCCTTCCAGTTCCAATGTGTGACGTGGAAGCTAGAGAAGGCATTGGGCAATTTGCCCTTCAATCAATATGACATCTCCCAGGAAGTCCGGGAACAGGTTAGTTCATCTATGCGTATATAAATCCGTGTGTGTGTATAGGATAGGTGAATATGCAGGCCCGTGTTCTTTCTTACATTCGGATATATAGATCTGTGTGTTTGTGTGTATAGTATAGGTGAAATATGCAGGCCCGTGTTGTCTCTTACATTCAGATATATAAATCTGTGTGTTTGTCTGCAGTTTTTGTTCTAGTGTTTGGATGAGTCTCCCAAGATTTGCTTGGTTGTATCAGGTAGAACTAGCGAGATCCCAGTTGAGAAGAGCCATGCAGAGATACGGCTCACTGAACTCAAAAAAGTTCTCCAATGCCTTGTCTGATCCAATGGGCAGAAGTGTTTACATCAACATGAAGAGCAAAGTTACGGAAAAGCTGGAGGGTATTCCACAAAACGTACAGTCAACTGTTTCCTTTTCTAGCATTTTTCAAAGGATGCTGATGATGAAAGATTAGATAAAGCTGTCTACAAGAACACTGACAATGCCAAGAAATCTGACAAACTCGTTATTCCAGAAGATTTTCTGTGTCCGATATCTCTTGAATTGATGCGGGATCCTGTCATTGTTTCCACAGGACAGGTCTGATCTCTCAGATAGTTTTTCTACAAGTTGCGTGTCATTATTGAACCTTTGCTCTTGGTGACCAATCTTCTCTTTCGTTGACAGACATATGAGAGGTCGTATATCCAGAGATGGATAGATTGTGGCAATCTGACATGCCCGAAGACCCAGCAGAAGCTTGAGAACTTTACGCTTACTCCAAACTATGTTCTGAGAAGTCTGATCTCTCAGTGGTGTGCGAAGCATAACATTGAGCAGCCGACGGTTTGTGTGGCCGGGAGGACAAAAAACAATGACGGTTCTTTCTATGATATCAGTGGAGACATGTCAGTGGTTTGGGCACTAGTTCGCAAGCTCTCTAGCCGATCCGTTGAAGATCGCAGGGCTGCTGCTGCTGAAATCCGTTTGATGTCAAAAAGAAGCACAGATAACCGAATTTTAATTGCAGAGGCAGGAGCCATTCCGGTTTTGGTGAACCTCTTGATCTCAGACGACGTCACAACGCAGGAGAATGCTATCACGTGCATTCTCAACCTCTCCATATACGAAAACAACAAAGAGCTGATAATGCTTGCTGGTGCAGTCCCCTCCATCGTGCAAGTACTCAGAGCTGGAAGCATGGAAGCCAGAGAAAACGCCGCAGCAACACTCTTTAGCCTTTCGTTGGCAGATGAGAACAAGATAATAATAGGCGCGTCTGGTGCTATTCCGGCACTTGTGGATCTGCTCCAGAGCGGAAGTGTCAGAGGGAAGAAAGATGCTGCGACGGCCTTGTTCAACCTCTGCATTTATCAGGGCAACAAAGGGAGGGCCGTGAGGGCAGGTATTGTGACCGCACTGGTGAAGATGCTCACAGACTCGAGGCACCGAATGGTGGATGAAGCTTTGACCATACTCTCCGTGCTCGCCAGTAACCAAGACGCAAAAGCAGCAATAGTGAAGGCAAAAATGATGCCGGCGTTGATAGATCTTCTGCAAACAGACGAACCCCGCAACAGGGAAAACGCAGCAGCCATACTGCTGTCGTTGGGCAAGAGAGACTCAGAGATTTTGACATCGTTAGGTAGATTGGGTGCCGTTGTGCTGTTGATGGATCTCTCGAGAAACGGAACGGAGAGGGCCAAGCGGAAAGCTACTTCTTTGTTAGAGCTTCTCCGCAAATCATCTGAATAGCTTTTAACCTTTGTATTTTGGGTTCTCTTGTTCTTTTGACGTGTTCCCATACTAATTCTATTGGGGTGGCAAAGCCATGTGCTCTGTTTCAACTGTAATTTTACCTCTTTATTTATCTCTGTAAAAAAGAAATGATCTGTTTCAAAGGTATTTCAGCACAACATAGGATTATGGGCTTTTGGTCAAATATAAGCTTCTGGGGATCTGGGAGCAAGAGACAGACTCGACGATGGTGCCTTCATTAAATCATCAGAGATAATAACAAAAAAAAGTCAAATATCCTTCACATGGTTGAGAAGTGAACCGCAGATCCTCGGCGTGATTACCGCAAAAGTCATTTTCCCGAAAAATGGGCGACACATCTCCCGTAGTGTGCTTTATCTTCTTAATGCAGAATCAATTATTTTTTTTAACAAACACAAACGACTTTTTGGTCGTTGAAACAATTTCCAAATCGATAGCGATATGGCGACGTAATTGTCTGCATTGGTCACTTATTTTGGCTTTTTGTTGACCCAACGGTTCGCTATCGCCAGCAACCAACTCGTAAATCCATAGAGCATCCACCATTGAACTACTCTGGACATCTCATTTTCTTTTCTCCCCTTTTTGAGTGTCTCGTAGTGATCAAGTTTTCAGTGGTTCAGCGTAGCAAATCCTGAGATGGGTAATAGCTTGGGAAGCAAGAAAGCAGCAAAAATCATGAAGATCAATGGGGAGAGTTTCAAACTGAAAACACCGGTAAAAGCAGGAGCGGTGGTCAACGACTTTCCCGGTCATGTTCTCTTGGACTCCGAGGCTGTGAAGCATTTCGGAGTCCGAGCCAAGCCCTTGGAGCCTGACCACCACTTGGATTGCAAAAGGCTTTATTTCTTGGTGGAGCCTCCCAGGTAAAGAAAGTTTCTCAGCTCTCCGCATCTGTATCACCAGAAAGACCGAAGGTGGATGAAACCTATTAAGTTATATTACTTGTAGTGATGAGTGAACTCCCTTTTAACGGATTGGTGCGTGGCAGAAGATGGAAGCAGGGTGAGGCGAGAAGGGTGAGATCGGGAATCCAGATGAGCGCAAAGGAGAGGCTGGAGAGTCTGATGCTGTCTCGGAGATCAGCGTCTGATATCTCGACAACGAACAATGGAGGGAAGGAGAAAGTGAGGATGAAGATGAAGCTGCCAAAGGCACACGTGGAGAAGCTCAAGCAAGAGAGTGAAAGCAGTTCAGACTTTGCCCACAAGATTCTGGATCTTTGTCTCCTCAACTCTCCCAATGCTCATGCCGTGAGAAAATTTACGTTTTTTCCGCATTGATATATATATTAATCAATCATGTGAAAAAAAGGGATGGAACTAAATGTTCTTGGGCCATTTTACTTGCATGACAAGGTTGGCGTTTTGAGAGCAAATGTAAGAGAACCCACATAAGGTTTTGTAACGCTATCTTCCAAGTTTTCTAGATTTTGCTTTCCGAAGAGAGGATCCTGAGCAAAAACTTCACATTCCATCCTTATGTCTCACATATTTTGTCTGAACTGGTGACTTTGGTCACTTTCCCATCTTAAAGTCTTCCAGTTCCTAAGCTGTTGATGTTTTCCTCCAAATGCAAACATTGTAAAAGGCAAATGTATACATTCATCTCGTTCTTTCTTTGCTTATGGGCTACTTGGGCCGGTGATTACAATATACACTCTCTAGACTTGGCGAATTCAATCCACGAGAAAATAAAGTATAAAAAGAAAAAACAAAGGGATCCCAATAGCCTTATTGATGAACAAATTGGGGTTGGTAAGAAAGAATGATAGAAGCATTCAGGAGGACCATTGATGAGGGACGGTAAGAAAATAGGTGGTCATGGCCTTGCGGAACCTTTTCTTGTACTGCTTGGGGGAAATAATAGTGGGAGAAGTGTTCTTGGGACCTCCGAGGATGCCGGAGGCCTTGACCCAAGTCTCCAGGTGCTTGTCCCATGTGTACTGTCTCATGAAGTCTATGATCCCCAGGACCAGCTCTTTACGCTCCTCGTCTATCCCCACCAGAAGAGAGTAGTCCATCACATCTACAGACTAAGGCAATGGATGAACCCTTTTAGCCCTTCTCTTCATCAAAAAATGCTAAAAGAAAAACACAAAAGACTTACAGCCAAGAAGGAGGTATCGTTCCATATAGCCCTCTCCAGGCTTCTCTTCGCCTTGCTTCCAAGAAAAATGGGTTCAGTCCGGAGTGTCTCCAACAGATTCATGTCCAGCAGAACTTTGTTTGCCCCTGAAGTGTCTGGATTGTACCGTGACCGCGCTGATCCCTTGAGATCATAGATCCTGGATATGCTTCTCTTGTAGAAGAGGTTCTCCATCACCATCAAGTCCATTTTCATCTCTTTCCCACCATTCAGATGTTTGACAGATACCTGCGGCCAAGACAACAACATATAACATGTAATTCCATCTTAACCCCAGAGATTGCACTTTGAACTAACTACTGGATATGAAGACCAACCTGATAGATACCGAGAATCTTGGCAAGACAAGTGGGACTTCCAGAACTGAGCGAATCCGTCAGATATTTAAAGTATTCGGGGGCAAACTCCTCAAAGGATTCTAACTCTGTCTTTACAACCTGCTTTACAATGAATCTCTCATCCAGAGACTTGGCAAAGTAAACATTGCTTTTCCCACCCTGGGCACGCCACCTCTGGCAGCGACTCAAGGATCTCACAAAGTCCACTTCACTCGGACACGATTTCTTCCTCAGAGAGTTGAACAGCTTTGCAAAATAACATGTGACGGAGAATTTCACCCTCCCTTCGATTGCAGAAGAGTTGTCACTGAAGGAAATGGTCAAATGCGGTGACTTTTTATCGTCTTGAGAACCATAGGTTGCGTAGGGAATGAAATCAACATCGACTGATGACCCCAGAGAACGCCAGCTCGAGAAGGCAGACAAGGTTTGTCTGTTCCTGTCACTCCCACCAACACCGTCCATATCGGCAACCCAGTCCCTGTATTCCTTGGAACTAAGAGCATATGATATGACACTGGCAGGATCATCGTCATATACAGGAATCACAATATCATTGAGACCCTGTTGGGAAATCAGGAACCGAGCCCCATCAGCCATGTGAGACGCAGAAGTTACGTATGTGGGTATTGTACCCACAATAAGATTCAACTTTTGTACTTCACGCGGCAACATTTGCGAGTAAGTCCTCAATATGTTAGTGACAGGGTCCCTCACCATGTTTCTGTACTCTCCAGATGCATGGAAGGATCTGATTGTCGAGAGATACAATGAAGACGGTGGCAAACCTTTTTGGATCCTTTCTTGGTATCGCAATGCAGAATCAAATGAATGAACCCTCACCACCGGCCTGGTCAGCCTCTGAAGGGGAGAGTTAACAGCCGAAAAACCTTCTGTGTCAGACGTTGGCTCACATGTGCCTAACCACGCAGAATCTATCCTCTCGGACAGAGAAGAAGCTGGGGAGAGCACGTTTCTCGAATCTTTGTGATCAGAAATGGCTTCTGAATCAGAATGGACATCTTTTGTGTCATATGGACCTTCATTTGGTTCAAGATCAGTCTTGGGAGGATCTTGTACTTGAGGATTTCCAGGCACATCACCATCAGAGGCTTTAATGGCACACACGTTTCTAAGTTGAGAATTTAACAAGTAGAGCTGATGATCCCAAGCGTGAGAACCAATGAGAAGCGCACGTCTCAATCGATTAAGGTCTAGAATATCCAAAGTTTCTTGTGTATTCTCCACACAAATAAGTTGCAGAGCATCCTGTTTACAAGAAATTATCGTTTAAACGG
Source organism: Gynandropsis gynandra (assembly GCA_036759665.1). Lineage (NCBI taxonomy): Eukaryota > Viridiplantae > Streptophyta > Magnoliopsida > Brassicales > Cleomaceae > Gynandropsis > Gynandropsis gynandra. The sequence goes on along the minus strand of CM071860.1, from coordinate 70,971,966 downwards.
AATAAAATATAAGGAGAGAGAAAAGAAACAGATACTCACATCGTATTCATCTCGCTCTTTGACAAGCTGCTCTTTAAGGTCCATAATGCGACTCTGCAAATCGTAGGCATCAGAGAGTTCCTGCTCAAAAATGCCGCTTTTCTCTTCCATGCTTTTGAGGGCATCAGAAATCTCAGCGTACATTTTGTGCATTTTATCCATAAGCTGCACAAAGCGCAAACAGTTAAAAGTATAGCAAGAAAGAACATTGTCTTGAGCAATGTCAAACATTTCTCTAAAACCCACCTCTGCCGCCTCCTTCCGAATCCACCCCTGTTGATGGTGCCTGCTGAATTCAAGCACTGATGGTGGCAAGCAGACAGTAAGTATGTCGATAGGGGAATACCTAAAAAACGCAACCATACTCCCAAATCTGCAAAAGAACATAACTTGCTTAGTGCTTTTAACAGCTATGAGAATATAGAAGTATTCGACGTTTACCCATAAAAACGCAGGCAGTCCCTCTGAAGCGAATGGCCACAGGATGAAACACGATTTGCAGTTGCGTGATTTGAAAAGCTAAGTTCCAGAAACTTCCCAAAGGATAGTCCCCAGGCAGCATCAGACATCACCACTCTACGGGTAGCAGGAGGGACCCCATCTACTTGAGCACATCTTAAGCAGCGGTGCCACATCCATATCTTCCCATCCTGTTCGCCAGGAAGCTTCATCGAAGACAGTCGTCTGACATTGATGGTAAGATTTCCATTCTGATGAGTATAGCAGAGGGAATGTGCATCAACAGGCTCTTTGCAAGACCTACACGTGGAAGTCTATAAAGAAACGGGAAAAAAGAAGAGGGAGTAAATTTGATGGCTTTAAAAGAAAGATGGAAGGGTTAATAGAGATGCAAGATAAACGAGGCACCTGGTCAAAAAGATCATCCCTGAGATATCTTCCGAGAGGTTTATCAAAGGACCCGTAAAATTTAATCCTCAAGAGCCGGGAGCGTTCACAGACTGATTCTTTCAACACACAACGGCTCGAGAAAGATACCAATATGCTGTGATGAGAGTCAGCAGCCGAGAAATACTCACTAGAAACATCATTTTCATCAACTTTCTCATTCTGTGGAAAATCATGAGCTTCCCCATTTTCCCCTTCTCGGGTGTGTGACTCGGGAATCTCTATACTTGACGATACAGAGGATATTTGAGGATACTGATTTGAGGAATATGATCCAGTAACGAAATTATTGGGTAAATCTTCGTTCAAGGCATCAGAATGCTCTGTGTCAACTATAGCCGACACCATAGGGAAAATCAGCCTAGGATCAAAATCCTCACTCGGTGATTCAGACTCGTGCTCTGCTGTGTGGACCATAAGTTGATCATCATGTGCAGTGGTTTTTGTAGGAGAAGGAGTGATGGGGGACATGCCATCATCCAACATTCTCATCTCCGTTGGTGTTAGTGCTATTTCCGGTTGCTTTAATCTCATTGTAGGCAGAGAAGCACCTTCATCAGCAAGAAACGAAGTCTCCAGCGACAAGTGATAAGCCGCAAATGCAGCGTACTGAACTACGTTTTTAACCTTCTTCAGCTCCTCACGGCAACTCCCCCTCAGCAGAACCTGATCAGAGGACCATGGTATAACAACGGAGAATGATTAGAAGGATGAAAGAATTGCCGTCGGACTTTGATAACCAAAAATCTCAACAGTGAGGTCATTATATGGACAGAGTACCGTGCAGCCAAGACGTCTAGGACACCCTTCAAAGTACATCAATGTCTTGGAAGGTTTTCTGTTGGCCTGACCGCCAACTTCGTGCAGCTCCATTACTTTCTCCGTCCGAAACAGCTCACAGTGGCCCAACCGAGCAGTGGAGATACGATCAACAGAGGGACAAAGAAGCGCACCAGTGCAACGGGCAATACGCTCCAGCAATGACCTTTTCACATTGAGCACCAACGAGATTTCCTTCTCTAGAAGACATTGCTGGGCGTAGGAAGATACGCTTTTCTCTACCAGCAGAACATTAGGACGAAGAGACTCGATTTTGGCAATGATCGTCCTCAGATGATCATTTTCCTATCCGACAGAAGAAGTTGGTTAGCAAGAGAGTTTAGGCAAACGTATTAGAGAAGTGGAAGGAACAAACCTGTTGAAGCAATGTGTTAAAAGATGCTAACTGGCTCGTGACTCTCTGATACTCAAGAGCCCCTCCTAAAAGCAACAGCCGTGGATTTTTGTACTGTGATGTCATCCGTTTGTGCTTAATGTTCTTGCTACAAACTATTCCCTTAATGACAGTGCTGCAGAAAATACGTACACAATAGCAATTAGATCATTGAAGTTTACACCAGAAAATTGCAGGATAAGTGAAGCTTATACCTCTCGCTCGGATGTCCCGATCCTATACATTTTATTTTGACATAGTCACCCGGATCCATACTGCCACCGGCACGAGTATCTGGCTTCACAAAGTTTGCAGCTTGCCATGCCAGAGCAGTAACAATGCTCAGCCAATCTCCAGCACTGCCTTCGTTACACGGATTCAGCCCCTCCCCGCGTAATAACTCTGCCACAAGAGCTCTAAAGTGACCGTGTACCACAGTTTTGAGAGGTTCAGCATTGCTTTCACCTGCCTTCTCTCTTGTTGGAAGGTTGCCAGAAAAACTATTGGTAGATGAAAACTCCGAGGCAGAGTCCCGAATATCATCGTCTTCGTCGTCATATGCAAAGTAATTGCTTTCAGCTTCATCGTTCTCATCCTCAGGCGGCGGAGGATACCAGACAAGGCCATTATTCTCAAAGTCCAACAGCTGTTGCGATTTATGCTCCAGAGAGTGAAGAAATTGATGGTTTTCGAGATCCAGGGGCCTTGGATTTGGCTTTCTTATAAGAGCCATGGGGTCTTGAATAAAAGGCTTTCTTATAACAGCCATGGGGTCTTGAATAAAAGAAGCAGAGACAAGGCTAAGCGCTTTCCCTTGCTGTACAGAGCGCCCAAGAGGACTAAAATTGTTCCTACATGGACTATCGCGAGGACTGGACCCAGAAGATTTACAACTACAAACCTCATGCCTAGCACTAACACTACCTGAATCTATATCTGAACTGTCCTGATGGTTTTCCGTCAAGGGCCTTAAGAACTGCTTACCAGAACACTCTGCCTCTTCTTCTTTGCCCCTGGAAACAAGTAGAAGAAGTGTAAGATACTAAATGACTCGAATTAATGCTAGGCTCCAGATCAAAGCATTACCTGCAAGGATAGCAACGGATGGAGGCCATGTTTCTGGTAGTCATGGCATGAGGCGAAGGACTGCAATCGGGGACGTGGAGGGTCGAAGCAAGGGTGTCACTTTCAAGAGAATCGGTACCACAAGGGGAAGGTGGCTCGGGGCTCTCGCGGGGATGTACCTTCTCGTAGCACTTTCCGCCTGATTGAGACCCCGCACACGCTCTGCACAGCTTCTTACATTCCCTCTCATCTGCCTCATTCGGACGACTGATGCAGTTCCCACACCACCATCTGCCACAACTCTGGCAACAGTATCCGTGGAACAAACCTGTTCCATCCCACTTAGCCTCGCAATCATAGCACATTTTGGAAAGGTTTGGCATCTCAAAGTCGCCGGAGAAACAGAAAGGATCGCTTGAACCCGAAGTTATCCAAGACCTAACCTTAATAATTAGATCTAGCAGCGAGGCATCGGGTATTCCCATAAACAACCCCAGATAGACTTCAGATTAGACATCAAACAAAAAGTATGTGACTTTGATTATGCAAGGGAAAAGAAAGAAGATGGTAAAGAAAAATCTCCCACGACAAAAAGGGTGGGCAGATTTGGCTCCGCAACAGATTAGAATTGTTCCTTTTTTCACTTCAAAGCAAAAGGAAGTCTTAACAACAATTCTATAAGTCACAACGCCAGAACGTTCTATAATAGTCGTCGGACAGCCACACCGTCTGTGTCCTTACGGAGAGAGAGAAAAAAAATTGTAGATCAAAACCCCCCGAGATGGTATGAACTATGAGGCAACCATTGACTAGTCAGGGACCAACAAACAGATCCGAGACCAAGAGCCCAAGAAAAATATATGGAAAAAAAAAGATTGGGAAGCGGGGAGAGGAGAGAGGAAGAAGATTAGAAAGAGGGCAAAATGAGGATCAAAAGGAGGAAGAGGAGAAGTACGGAGAAGGTTCCCTTTCTACCGGAGATGGCTCGCATCTCGATCATCATCTACCTCCCTCCCTCTCTCCGACTCTTTTTTATCTATGGCTTCTTTCTTCTTCTTCTGATTGCGAGTCTCTCTCTCTCTCTCTCTCTTTCTTCACTTTTGTCTATCAAAGCACCATTCATGACTCTTCCCCCACCTTAATAAACTATTCTCTCTCTATTAAATTCGTTTAATGGATTTATTAAATCCCATTTTAATCCTTGATTTAGGTGGAGACCGGCTCTCGGTTACTGTTCTTTTTCTTCTTTTGAGTGCTAAAAAGAAAGCTGTTTTATCTTTTAATTGACTCATCAGACTCCGTTTTTTGCATTTTTGGTCAGCAACGGCGTTTTTTTCCCAATACGTTTTCTTCTTAATTTCTTCCCACTTCTATTTTTCTTTTCTTTATTACCAACTTCTTTATATTCTTTAAATACCATTTATTCTGTTATATTCTCTTAGATAACCATTTGAATACTTTAATTCGGGGTAAAAATATATTTTGTACCCTTTTATAAATCCAACTGTCAAACCCCTCTTAAATATTTAGAAATAACAAAACCATGAAAGCAATATCAGAAAACTTTAGGAACACAGATATAAACATGTGTGTATTTGGGTTTAAATAAATAATATCGACGAGTCTATTATTTGTCCTTGATACAAAAACAATATCGGAGTCCAAAATGATTACAGCTTAGCTTCGATACGCTTTTCAGAAAGAAAGAAAAGAAGAAGACGTAAACACATATGTATAATTGAAGAATGAGAAGAAGATAGTGATGATCTCATAATTAACTTATATATTTTAATGATAATCAACTTGTGGCAGAATATGCGCCATCTACTCCATATTATTATTATTATTATTATTATTATTATTATTATTGTTATTATCGTTATTGTTATAAATAAAATATTATAGTCAATTTATCCATACGGCTTCGTTTGGGCAGTTTGGTAATTAGCAAATGGGTCATGCGTGGGATTAACCCGGATATGGGTTAAGAATAGTAGTATATTAATTACAAATCCCGCGTTTAAAAGAGTGTATCACACGCGCCGTTGACCCCCACCCCAGGAAAAAAGGTAAAAATTATATGCAGCGACAACCATCGGGTTCCGGATCTTGTGGGCCGGGTCGAAGTCATGGGTTCTTCTATCTCGGATATTGATTGTCTCAATCTCATATATATAACAAATAAATTATTTTTTTTATATTAAAATCTCTCTATATCGTAAGGAAACCCAAATAAATAAATAAACTACGTTGTCTGTTGGGATAAAGCAAAGCATAAGATGACGTTTTATGTCTTAGTCATAGTTCATTTGTAGATTCTATATTTGCTAGTGGTTTACATTACATATACAGTCCTTTTCAATTTTATTGAATAATATCAAATATTAAATAATAGAAAACATTATGCGATATTATTAGTTCATGATAAAAAAATAACTATAGAAAAAGTGCAGTTATATCATATAATATGAAAATGTATATGTAAGATCGTTTATAATTGCTTCGACACATTAGCTGATATAAGAACTAATCAGTATGAAAAGTGTAGTTTATTAATATATATTGGGATTAAATCAGCAATTCAAAAATTTTATTTAGAAGGTAATATAAACTGAACATATTAGGTGAGAAGGCAACATCTAACCTCACCTCAAAAAAAAAAAAAAATTGCCGAAAGATGAATGTTCGTACTTTTAACTCTGTGCCTATTACCTCTTATTTCTGCGGAGTTGATCATTTTTTTGTTCTTTATTTGACAATTCGTCGAGTAGAAAGATAGAAACTACCAAACGTCATTTGTTACGAATCACTTATTTGTTTTTTTAGATCGGATTGTAATATTAAAATGGGGTTATAATTTTACATTGGGCAATGTGTATGTGTATTTGTTACATTGGATTAACGCACAACTGAGGTTATCAAAAGATGTATAATGTGCCGTACGTGTGGTTGTATTATTTTGTGTATAAGAAAGATGCTTGTGGTAATGAGAGTCCTCGTATATCACCCATTTCGATTTCGTATTTATAATAACGACGTGACAGGTATATTTGCTTCCCTAACTCATAACGGACCACCTGAGAAAATCCCCACATGCTTAGAGTGTTACATCATTTTTTAAACAGATGAATAACGATAATATAGTAATAAATGGTTTTGTAGAACGAAATTATAAATTGAATATCAAGATGTGAAAATTTGAAAAGGATAAAAAGGTAAAAAAACAAACAACAAGGTGGGTTGGAACTGTGTAAGAAGATGGTCAAAATGTTGGATGAGAACATCCTTTGAAAATGGAAAATATGTGATATTGGCGCATTTTCTAAATCATGGAACAATATCATTATCTATAAATGTGTGACATTGGCGCATTTTCTAATGACAGCTTTTCGTGGCCATCATGGAACAATGTCATTATCTATAAATATTACAACAATTTATCCTACAAGTATTATCAAATCTACAAATACACAACAGAAAATGATATATCGTGTAACGCATTATAATAGAGAGAGAGAGAGGGGCTTTTGCATCGTGGCCCAAATAGTTGAATATCGTGAAGCCCATATTTATGGTTGTACAACACCACCCTGCGCCTTAAGCCCAACACGGAATGCTAATGCCAGTCGTCAAAATAACATTACCAATAATTCATCATTAAATAATTACTGATAGAGCTTTTTTTTAATATAATGTCAAAACAACATGATAAATACAATAGTATTTTACAAGGTTAGTATTGTAAAATATTAATTAATATGTAAATATAAAGAATAATAATAGTTGGATATGCGTACAATTAACGAAGAATGAGAAAAAGTTATTTACCATTAATCCCATATAATATATACGGTATTATACTGTATCTGTATTTATTTTATATTGAGTCGGTGTTGGTTAGTGGTAGCTAGGTATCCACACACAAACAATCACATTATCATTATGATATAATATAATATAATATAATATATACATACACACGTAGGATCGAAAAGTGGAAGGAGTGACACGTGGGATGGAGCGCACGTGACAAACTAAGTGTGGAGGATGTCCCACGTGGGAAGGTAACACAGGGTTAGGTACGAGGGAAGGTTTCTAAAGGATGGACCTCTCCTTCTTCGCATCCTCCTTTTGTTATATATATAATTGTTATGTGAAGGATGATGAAAAGGAAGAAGAAAGAAAAAAAGAAGATGAATCATCGTATATATGTTGCCTTCGGATCTTTGCTTCGTTGTCTGTTCGACCCTGGTCTTACTTTCCATAATCACCCTCTCCCTCTCAAACCCTATCTCCATTCATCCAATGCATAACTTCCTCCTGCACTTCGACCTTGGTAATTACAGATGTTTCTCTCTCTTACAATTTTTCACACCCTTCTTTTTCTTCCAAAATTCTTTTTTGGAACAGAATATCAATTTGGAATCATATAAAACACTCGTATGTTATCATTATTCTGATTCATCTGGTTGGAAAATAAATGAATTTCGTTAAACCACCATACATTTACAGATGGTTTTATATATATACAATATGTTGCTTCATGTAGCTTGGCATGTGTAATAAGGTTATGCCTGTTTCTTCATCAAATTTGCTTGAATTTCCAAGCTCGTATATATATATATATATTGATTAATATGTACTTGTGAAAATTGTTGAGGTTAAATATATATAGTCTAATTATATAAGAAAGCATTGATCGTCAAAATTGACAATGAATGTGTATAAATCGGATCCGTTCTCCTATTATATGATATTAATATATGAGTTTGTAGCACCATGATAAGAAGCTGTGTACAATGAACTAAAACATCTCACGAGAAGGAAGTGCAATTGTCTGTCCTATCTTACTGTAGAAGAAAATGAAATATTCATATTCAATTTATAATAAATGAGGATGAATGGAATGTCATATGAGAAACGAAAGCCGAGGTCGAACAGGCATCGAAGATAAGATGGAAGCAGATAAGAGAAGACTGCTCTTATTCCCATATATATATATATAGACAAAAGTATATTTGGCACGCATTTCAACATCGTTGGTTAGTTCTTAATTTATTATTTGTTTATTTAATAATATTATTTTTACTATTAGTATAAGTAATGAAATGTAGAGTGAAGATTTGGTGGATGTGGCAGAGCTATTTGGACCTCAAAACCTACCAAACACACTTATACAAACATACAAACTTACAACAAAGCCTTCCGGTGGGATACGTATGCCTGCCCCATCTTTTCTCTTTTGCTTTTCTTACTATTTATTCCTCCTCTCATTTATTTATTTATGGTTAGATTTACATTTTTTGTACGTTATATATCGTTTTTATTCTTTTGAATTAGATTGTCGTTTTTTGTTATTGAAAATGATTCATTATAAGTATTTAAATTAGAGGTACATATAAACTAACAAATAGATGGGCTAGACAAAACCCGCCCCCAACCCGTATAAATTAAAGGGTCAGTGGGTTTAGGGCCCACTTGGCCCAACCCAGGCAATATTTTCTTATATATATATATATTTAAGAATGATATTCGTATAAGCAATTTATGAATCAAGGATAGTGATTTTTCGGTTGGTTAAGTTGGAGAAAAAGGGAATCAAGTGGGTTGGTCCGTGACTTTAGGGTTAAAGTTCAGTTGACTCTTCTGGACTCATTCAATTCCTCCAATGTTTATAGAAATATAGGTTGGTTAAAAACTATGACTTGCGGCTGTTTTATATAATATTTATTTCTGTATTATAATTTTATAACGGTATACAACACATAATAAATCTGTTTATGTTATGCATACTAAAAATTCATTTTTTAAAAAAATTTATGTATTAAAAATTTGGTAAAATATCACTTTATATTTTTTTGCAACGTTATTTTGAGTTGTAATTAATTTTTTTTGGTAGAGAATTAAACATTCATTATTTATTATTACGAGTATTTTATATATAATTTAATAGTATTTTAAAATATATTGGACTGTAACTTACATGAAAATAACACAATGTGAAGTAAATGGTCTAAACGATTTATATAAATCATGGTATATGAGAGAAAATACATCATTATTATTATAATATATAAATGTAACAACGAAGGATCATATATGTATTATTAGGAGAGAAAGGATAAAGATGGTCGGTTGCCGTAGCCATCCTAACTGGCGTGGTTATTGGCAGGAATTGATTGAAAAAAATGATTAGTAGACTCTTTTTCCCGTCTGCATGTGACAGATGAATAATTCATCAATTATATACTTTAAGCCATCTCTCTATTATATTACAATATGTATTTCTCATTAATTTATTAATAATTACTTATTGTGGCTCTAAAAGAGTTAGATATCTTAACATTGTAAACAAATGCGTATACGTATGGAACACGATACGGTGTTCAACCAAAGGGTAATTTCGTAAAATGACAAAAAATAAATGGGGGCTTTATTTTGTTTGGACACCACATCATCTCATCTCATCTCATCTCATCTCACCTTATTATTATTTATTAATATCGATAATAGAGCAATGTCCCATTTACCCTTTACAATGGGAGGCGACAAAGAAATCATTGTGTCATCATAAACATTGTCACCTCATGTTTTTTTTCTTCTTTGTCTGCAAGGTTTTTATATAACATAGTTTGGATGGACGACGGTGGTTGATGATAGGCAAATTATATACACCATTTAAAATAAAAATATGACGATTAATACGATAATGGTCCATGTGGGGCCCCACTCACATGAAGAAAAGCCCATTCCTTGCCTTGGTGGACCTATTTCTCGAGCGAAATTAATTATTCATAATTTACATATTATGTATCATAATTGTCTCTAAGGAAGTCTCTCGTGTATATGTAATCTGCAAGGAAGGATGGCAATATAACCCTAAACCTTCTTGCTTAACCAGACCGCTTTCGCCATCTATCATTACTATAATTAAACCTTTCATCTCATATTCTCCAATCCAACCTCTCTTCATCATGTCCAAGTACGCTCTCTGTTTCCCGGCCATGTTGATGATCGTGGTCACCGCCTTTCTCGCATCTCAGGTCACCGCCGACTTGGATCCCATAAAGTGCACGCCTTGTCTCCAGACCCCTCCCCCGCCATCTCCTCCGCCTCCTTCACCGCCACCTCCTCCTTCGTGCCCTCCGCCTCCGGCTCTGCCACCTCCTCCGCCGAAGAAGTCCGGCCCCAACTGTCCGCCGCCGCCGCCAACGTTCATCTACATGACGGGCCCACCCGGGAATATTTACCCGGTTGACCAGGAATTCAGTGGTGCCGGGGGAAAAAGCTGGACGTCAGTGAAGCTCTCGGCTCTACTCACCTTTGGAATAATCGTTTTATTTTAATATTTTTTTGATAAACAGAGATGGAGCTTTGGCGTTTGGGCGTCGTCGATATGCTACATAGGGCTCTGTTATTTCGCCATTAATATACGAAGATGGTTGGCTAAGCACGTTATGTGCAAAGTTGTTAGACATCACTCTCAATTGTCTGTCCTCAAACACTACAGATTATATGTTATTAGCTAACTAGTTATGATCGGTATAATTCATGACTTATTTGGTGTATCCACAATTCCTATAAGTTATAGTCGACTTACGTCTTCTCTTTCATCTTCTTCCTTTGGATCTGAAATGGATCGTTGACTTTATTTATTGCTTGCTTTGAAATATATATATATATATATATATAAACACTCGTACGTTTACTTGATTAGTTTTCTTAATAAATACGTGATTTTCGTTGCGTGACAATAAAAAAGCATACAAATTGTGATTAGGAATATTCGTGCGGAGTGGATCAAAACACGTTGATGAATATATATATATATATATGGTTTTTCTGAGTGAAATGAAAGTGATAGGCGGAATTTCTATGCAAAAGAGTATGTACGAAGAAGCGTGAGGATTACGCAATGGCACTCATTAAGTCAAGTGTTCATAAACTTAAGACTTGGATTTCAGTGATTGGAGGGTCCCACCAGACCGACCCCTACGACATGACATCTGATGTGATCAACATATTACATTCCAACTCAATAAAAGAAATTGACATATTATACGATTATTTATAGAAATAAATTTTTATATAGATATTCGATACTAAATTTACAAAATAAAATTTAAATTCGTAAATATTCCTACAAGTTTAGAGAATATTTTTAGTATCTAATGAAATATCACATAATATTTTAAATATTTCAAAAAATATTCTATCAAATATTAAAATAGATTTCATCGGATCACACAATTTATTATATCTATTAATATCTTCAGAATATTAAGTAAAATATCGAAAAATATCGTTGCATAGATCGCATGAGTTTTATCCTTTTATAGAAACTTTATCATACCATCTAATATTATATATAATTGAATATTCGAACACACTGAGATTAAATTATGGTTAATTAAAGGATTTGATGGAATTAATGGTGGTTTGTATTATAAATTTTATTTTAACGTCGATAAATGTAAACTTGAAGCCATATGACCCTAAGCTGCTAATAAATTAGAATAACATATGAATAGGTTTTTGCAACGTATAATGTCTACAAACATCGGAGCTCCAATGTTTACAAACATGCCATTAGCATTCTTATCCCCAGGGCGTTTATAGTTGCCCGCATGCTCCATTCACACGGCCTGTCGTTGCCCACATGCTCCATTCACACGGCCTGTCGTTGCCCACATGCTCCATTCACACGGCCTGTCGTTGCCCGCATGCTCCATTCACACGGCCTGTCGTTGCCCACATGCTCCTTTCACACGGCCTGTCGTTGCCTTCTGTCGTGCTCTTGCTGCAGCTCCTTCCGGTGACTGAATAGGAAGCGACAAGTTCAGACACACACAAACAGAGACTCTCTTCTCTAACAAGCCACACGATGAACGTACCTTGTTGTTAGCTCTATCCCCAGTCTTGTAGAATGAAGGCATTGGTGTAGCCTTGAAGTTGAGGTTCTTGCGGACCTTTCCCTGCATCAGAAACATTGGAAAGCATGCAGGGTCAACGCCATTCACATTGCTTCTTATAAGTTTGCATCGTGGATTCCACACTCACGAAGATAAGATACCTGTGTTTTCGCTTCCATTCTCTTCTTCTCAGCTTCTTTCGCCTGTTCCAACTTCACATATCAGCTTTTCTTTACCCGAAAATTGAGTTTTATTTTGTGGAAAGGATTAAACTGAGAAGACCTCATTTCTCTTGCCGGCCCGTTGGGAAGCAACGGTACCTGTCCCCATCTGTTGCTTGCCCGAGAAGACACCAGCTTTGAATCTGCATATGCATCTATTAGACAACCAAGAGTAGCAGTTTCAAGTGGAACACCCAAGGTGCAGTATTGGCTTGGACCTGTTTGAAGCCGGTGGAGTACGGCTCTGGCTTTTCTGTTCCACGGTTTTCACACTTCTCTTGGGCCTACATTCCTTTTGACTGACACAAAAGCACAAGGCCGTCGGCTGTTAAAGCAAGGGAGTGTAACCTCAGGATGAGAAGATAGGAAAGTACCTCTTATTATCGATATGGGTTTTTGCATTACAACTTAAAGAACCCTTGGCACTTCCAGGAGAGGCTTTTTCCGGTGTGTTCCGTCGCTTTATAGAAGAAGCTTTAGTTGATTCAGGTGGAGAAGGGTTCATGAAACGTCTGACTTTTTCCCGAGACTTTAGTCCAGGACCCGACAAGGATCCTTTTGTTGCATGATGCGGCTGTTTTGGAGGCCGTAGAAACACACACAAAAACTAAAATGTAAGGCTTTATTTTTGTCACATTGAACAATCAACCACGTACGTAACCAAGCAAGTAGTCTCTCTCACCTTCCCTGGAACATCTCGGATGAACTCTGAACTTGTTTTTTCAACAGATTCATACGCACAGAGTTGTCTATCTGTATTATCAATGTCATTTACCTCGATCTCTGGAGGCATATCAGGGCACCCAAATTCCTCTTTGTTACTCTCCTCGCAGTTTTGGTCATAGTCGTAAGAATCGTTGCTTTCCGCCACAAAGTCAGAATGGGTTGGATGAACTGTCCACGTCTGAGCTTCCAATGAAGTTGGAGATGGAATTCCCTTCTTCTTGAAATGAGCTTCGAAATAGGCTTTCTTCAGAGAGACTGATCCGGGCTTTGAACATTTCTCGACCTCATCAAGATATGTATTGCGGGAGAAAGATGATCTCCTCTCCCATGACAAACATTCAGTCTCGAATCTACCGAAAGATATGGATCCTGAGTGGATGGAAATGGCCTGCACAAGCAAGTGTTACTATGTCAAGTTTTCAACAGTCATTGCCAATTTCTGACTGCCACCATCATAGGCACTTTTGCTGCGAATTCTAAGTTAAATCACATCTAAATCTCAAAATTATTAAGAAATGTAAACCAAGAAAGCCGAGTCCTTTCATTTCTGTTGTTGCTGTCACTGTCCAACAAATACCTGGAAGCTCAGAGTAAACGGCTCTTCAGTGTCTCCCACCATATTCGTTATTTGAAGGGAATTCCCAAAGGAGGAAAGCAAGATTTCAATAATCCATGGCTTGTTGAAATACGAGGAGAGAGTAAAGAGAAAGAAGCGAACAAAGAATATTGGATTCCCAAAGGAAAAGAAAAAGACAAACGCAGAGGCGTCGTTGCGTGGGAATATATATATCATCTGATCATGTGCTTCGGGTTGTCTTTGTCTTCTTCTGTCACGTTCTCCGTTATCACGGCCGTTACTTAAGGCGGCTTCTTGACGGCGGTGCTGCGGATCGGAGGGAATATATATAATATATTCATGTGATGTGATTTGATATTACAAAGAAAAAGTGGATCATTTCGAGCAATGAATGAAAGTCATATTTTAAGCGATTTTTACTACGAGACAAGATATCCATGAAGGGAGGAAAAATGATGGATATGTGAATATATTAATTTAAAATTATAAAATCATGTGCATAATAAAGTTGCAAGTATCAGAAACGGCATGTGATTACTCCGTGCTGGCAGTCTTGAACAAGAAAAAAGGCCGCAGTTTTAGGCCCACAAATATATCTTCAGGCCCAAACATAATTCATATGAAATCCACCCAACCTTTTCCTTTTTTATTGGCGTGAATTTTCTCATTGTTCTTAATTTTTTAAAAAAATATATTTGAATATTTTGTTTTATATTTCTATTCATAATTTTGATATGAATTAATTATGTACAATATATAGTTGGTATGATGATGATGATGATTAATTTACGCCATAAAAATGTTAAAGAGATTGGAAAATAAAAGTGGTGGAAGGGATTTGAAGAAAAAAAAAGGAAGAAGAAGGAGAAGGGGCGCAAGAGGGCCACGGGCAAAGAGCTTCTCTTGTCAGAGGCTCCTTCGGCCGAGCTCTCACTTCTCTCTCCTCTTTATATATAAATAATTTATATTTACATATATCAATCAATCGGCAATGGATGGAATACATAAGGAAGGATAGGTGGGAGGGGAATGGAGGCAGGCACACGAGGACAAAGCCCATATGCATTGCTCTATCTTGTCGATATAATTATTAAGATAAGAGAGCAGTCAGTCCATCACCGTTTGGGGAAAGAGAGAAGACGCGCATTACAGACATTAACATCTATGCTTCCATTACTATTCCTATTGTTTTTCTTTAATAATATTCTCATTTATAAATGAATAAATTGGGGGAGAATCAATTACGGGAAGTGCGGGAGGCATGTCGGTCTAAGACGCTAATATGGATTATCATTTTATAAAATAATGTGTGATTATGAAAGAGAAGGAAATAGGTAGCGTATGTTCCCCACCACAGCGACATCCAATTCAACAGATTTGTTACATCTTTGACGAGTACCCAAGTCCTAGAAGTGAATGAGAGTAGACTCCCTTGTCGTATGGCCATAGCCTGAGGGATTTGGGTATTAATTTTGGGAGGAAAGAAGAAGTGGAAGTTTCAAGGCTTTTAATTGATTTTTGGAATATTAAAACAAAATGGTGAGTGGTAACAAAGTGGATGTTACATGCACTCACTCAAATGCAATCTGATAAATCCATCCAAACTACTTTTGTACGCACGTGATCTCATCTCTTCCTAAACCCATAACACCACTTGTCTTCATTAATCACCCTCCATTGTACCATCCATCATACGTTTTGACATACATCAGTCAATCCACCCCCCTTTCCAAAAAAACATTGCGAAAATTAAAAAAACTCATAAATATCGAGAATAGAAAACAAGTTCTTCTCCGTTTATTTGTATTTCTCCTCCCGTGTACCCCATCCTTGAATCATCTTTCTCTAAATCTCAAATGACCCCCAAATGATCTACTTTGTTTGTTCCAGGAAACTTGGAACATTGGGTCATACCCAAAGGACGCCAAACTTCACTTGGCTTCATATTTTATAAGCCGAGAAGAATGTAGTAGAGGAGCGTGATGGGCAATGCGATGAGCATTCCGAAGATCACCCTGCATGCACCAATCAGTCAATCCCTCGATACAACTGTCATTATGTACATACAACTGCTTCTGCTTCAACTTACCCCGTACTCAAAATTGCCGGATGAACGTTATACTCCTTCGCAAACACAAACGGCACGATCCCTTGAGGCAGCGCCGCCTACAATCATATCATATATCCAGCTCTATCATCATATCATACCCTCACACCTTTCCTTCTCACTTTCACCAACTATCACTCTTACCTGCACTATGGCCACACGGAGTAGGTTGCCCCTCAATCCAATGGCCATCGATGCCACCGCCATCACGGCAGGCCCCATGAGGAACCTGACGGCCATGGCAATCGTCGCCACAGAGTTACCGCAAGCTATGATCTTCGGTTGCAGCGCCATAAACAGCCCTTCATCATTTTCACATACACCACATTTAATGTCGCCGCATGAATGATATGCTTACGTATCGGATATTCCAAACACAAAATCAAAAGACGCACCCAAACTGAACATGGCCATTCCGAGGCCAGCGTCAGAGAGGATGGAGATGGACTGCTGAACGATCTTTGGCATTGTGACGTGCCACCGGAAAGCAACCAGAGCCCATATGAGGCCGATCAGAGAGGAGTAGGTGTTGGGGTTCCTGATGAGCTTCCTCCACACCATTATCAATATTAGCCGCGTCATCACGCTCGCCGGCGGCATCTGCCTTCCTCCCCCTAATTTTGTCTGCAGTTCCGACGCCCCATCCTTCCCTCTCTCCGCCTCCTCTCCTCTCCCGCCGAAGCTGAACTGCTCCCCTCCAAAGTCTCCGCTGCCCGCGCGACCTTCACTCACTCCCGCAATTACAACAACAAGTCAGATTTACATCCTGGATTCATTCAATTTCATTAAAGGGGTTTATAGAGATCAACCTTTGCCTTCGCCGTTCTCAGGATGATCGGGGACCAACATCCGGATTTCCTTGGCGCCCTGATCGGATCTTGCCGGTTGCTCGTTGGGTCGTTCAGAAACGGGGGACCCGCTGGAGCTCCATACGAACATGTGGAGCTCCTTTCCGTTGCTCTGTTCTTTCAGGGCCTTGTTGCCGGTTTTGGTGAACTCCGGGTTGGGAGCCGGGTAGGATCCAGCAGAGCCCGGGTAATACCCGAATCTCGGGGACGAGTTCTCGTCGAAGTTAGAGGGACGTGGAGTGGGGCCCCTAGACGACTGAACGGAGTACATATCCGCCGGCCCGAAATTCGAGAGTCGACCGCCTGGGAAGCCCATCATCGAGTACAAGTCTGAGTGGTTGAAATTTGAGCCTCTCGGAGTGGTACTGAGGCTGTATATCTCCGCTCCCGTCAGATTCGACGGCCGAGGCGTCATCGTTGCCCCGCAAAACGACCTCCTAGACGCATTCGACTTCCTCACCGTCACGTGCAGCTTCCCGTCATCACCTATCTCCGCGTCCGTCTCCAGGAAATCGTGGCCGTCGAGGGAGACCACGTCCGATTCCACCTTGAAGGAGACGATGGAGGCCGCAGTCTCCGGAAACTGCTCCATGATTAGGATCTTGGCTCCACGGTATTCGAAGAGAAACAGAAGAAGCGTGTACCAAATGATACACTGAAGGACGACGATCTGGACCATGAGGGAGCCGGAGTAGTCGCCGTACATAGCGATGAGGAGAGGAATTCCCATGACGAGAGTGTTGGGCAGCGTAGAGAGGGAGAAGATGGTGATGCTCCACTCGAGGCTACCGGAGCGAGTGAAATTGGCCCAGAGAGCCAAGAGAAAGAGCATGATGATCTTCTGGAGAGTGTCGGCGGCGATGAAGCGAAGGTTCATGGTGTAGGGGTTGTTGGTGGAGATGAAATGGAAGGAGAGAAGAGGGACGGCGAAGATGGCGACGAAGCGGTTGATCCCAGAACACTGGTCCGGCGAGAAGATCTTCCACCAGCGTACCGACCCGTAGGCGAGAACCATGGCGACGTAGAGCGGAATAACCGCCGTCAAGACCGTGTAGAGGTCATGCCACGTTATCATCTCCGAGGAATACAGGTGTTGTCAGAGTCTGAACTTCACTGCAGCTTTGATGGAGAAGCTGAGAGAGAGAGAGAGAGAGAGAGAGAGAGAGAGAGAGAGAGAGTAAAGGAGTGCTCTTTGTGGATATAATTTTCGCAAAGGACTTCACTTTCCACCTATTTATACAGCAACTACTGACTTCGCCTTTGAGTTTCTTTTTTCACCCATCTATGTATTTATAATATTATATATATTATATTTTACAATAACATTTTCTAAAAAATAAAAAGAGGAAATAACATGATGCTGGCGACGTCCTCGTTGCAGAGCATGGTTAATAAAAACGATATCGATAAAGGCAAAAAAGATGAAGACAAAGGGGAAAGTTGCATATGAATAGATGGTGAGAATGAGAACGTCGTTATATTCTTATGTTTTTAATTTCTCGAATATGTCCATACCGAATAATTAAGTTCAATTAAGATCTCCACTGAAAATAAATATGTATGATTTCGCATTTCCTTTCTTAACTTTAATGTAGTGACTAATCTCATGGAGTATATAAAACTTATATTCTACAAACAATATTGAAAGTGGTGTTTGGATTAATGTGCATGTGATGTGTGATGTATATGTTGTAACAAAAAGCTATAGTTTCCTCATTGTAAAGATTTCAATGAAACCCACAAAAAGGGAAGATGGGTTGGGCTTGATTGAGCATCGAGATGTAATGATAGATTTTGGAGCTTTTACACGTAGCCATCGACGTCCGTGGTACCATCCGACAAGTCACTCTGTCAGATCAGGACATCATTACGGCCAATGAGATTTGAGTCTATGTATATGTATTCCATAACTATATTATAAATAAAAAAGCCTGTGGTATAGGTGGGTATATATGGATATATGATTGTAGGCATTACATATTTTCAAATTCAAGTGCTGCTTAGCCCATTGGGCCCTTCCTTCGTAGGCCCGCCAAACTCATCATATGTGGATAGGTTGATGGCCTTTCCACTTTGAATAATTGCTTTAAAGGGTCCAACAATCTCAATCTAACACAAAACTTGTTTTGCTCTCCTTTCTCAAAGAAAGTGAAATTTAAAATTTAAGATTTAGCAAGTGATTGATTACATTTGAAAGTTTCTCTTAATTAGATATGATTGATGTGTTTTGAATTTGAAAGTTTCTCTTAGTTATAAATATGATTGATTTGTTTGAACCATTGTGTACGTAATCTTTTTTTTTTATATAAACACGTAATTAAATCCAAACATAACCCAAAGAGTTGATATTATAATGTAAATACCATAATGGATAATGAGATCAGTCCAACATAATTATGTTAGAAACTCACTAACGGCATTAAACAACAAGACAAAAAAAAGAAAAGCATTTTGATGGAGTATTGCTATATTATAGTAGTATCTATAGAGTGTCGTCCCAAAAAAGATATAGTGAATATATAACTAAGGGGAAATTATATGTGAGATTAGGATAGTGGATTTTCAGAAAGAAAAATATATGTATATTAAGTGGAAACAAAAAAAAATCAGGTGAAATATGTTCTTCCCACATGATCAAAACATGGAAAGCTAAAAAGCTTAGCTTAGGGTTACTGTAATCCCATAGGGTGACATAAAATAATTAGCTAAGTATGCACAATAAAAGCCTCTAATCATCTAATGTTTGGACATATAGAAATAGGGAGGAGTGAATCAAAGGGGGTGGGGGGTGGGAGCTACAGCGAGTCGCTCGCAGCGAGGGCACATGGTGAAGGCGGACGCCGGGAGAGGCTGCGACGTATGGGGAGAGATCGCCGTGGCTGCTCCCATCTTCATCGCTCTTAGTTCTTCCACCTCTCGCTGTAGCCTCCGGTTTTGCTCCGTCAGCGACCCCAACCATCTCTTCAAGTATTCACATTCCATCTCTGTCTGCTTTAGCTTACTCCTATATGCATACATACATCCACCAAATGCGTACATATTACGTTTAATGTCATTAACTTACTTGACCCGTAAAGCCAAACATCTAATTTCTAGAAGATTATTTCCACAATTCCTATGAAAGAATGTGAAACGGGCTATCTTCTAAATCTGTGACAATGTTGTGCACTTAAGGATTTGACTTGTCCATTGTAAACTTTGTTGATCGATCAAATGAAATGAAGCATCACACACGCAAACATTAATTACTTTTGATTGTGCATACATACAACATACACGCATTATTGCATGAATAAACAATTAGTGTTCATATATTTAAAATAAATAAAAAAATATTTAAAATAGTAAATGTCTCTGCTAGCTATCATTGATGGGATATCTATCTCGAGCAAGCATCATAATTGTGTACTGCCAAAGTCGAGCTCATGAAATAAACACATCATTTATTGTCCTTAACTTTTGTCCCTCATGTTTCCCATTCGCCTTTTTGTCATCTAAATCTATATGTCTGTGTCTATATATACACACACACATATATATATATATATTCATCATTTTCAATATTTTTTAATCACGGGCATGCACACACACTGATACACAAGGTTTTCATTTATATGACATATCATAATACGAGAGTTAATTTACAATATAACATTCAGATTACTTTTATACATAAGCATTACATATATAATCTACAAAGAACTAATCCAGATTACTTTTATACTATAAGCATTACATATATGCAAGTAATAAGTATACTTCATTTCATGGGACACGACCGTAGATTTAAGAACATATATTTATAAATAATGCTATATGTGTGGCTTAAGAACATGCAAGTGATAATTAATGTGAAACACTTGGAGAAAAAGGACCACTTTCACTTTATCACGCACACAGAAATGTACATTGTGTATGATATGTGTTTATAGGTAAAATGTGGGGAGAATCTAAGTTGAGATGAAACGCGATCTCCTCATATATATATATATATATAAATATATCTGTATATATAAAAAATATGGCAAAGCCTCATATATGTATTAGCTGCCGTATTAATATATTCCCAACCACCAACAAGATGATTTCCGAGAACCCTACAGAAAGCAAAGTCCCCTATGAACAACATTCATAGCGAAAGAATATTTATTTAATATTTATGCTCATATTTCTCACATTAATTTCAGTCCTCCCAGATGGATCACGAGACCAAGTCTCGACGCAGTTATATCCACCGATTATCAGTTTTCATTGTCTTTAATCTAAAAGGTTTTACTTTACCCTTTTCACAAAAATATTAAAAAAAAGGATAAAACTTCTGACCGAGTTTCGGAATATATTCATCATAAAGTTTATGTATTTAACAGAAGCCGGAGAAAGTTAATCGATGATTGTTTGTAGATGAAGTTGATACTTATCAGGCACACACACATATACGTATATATACACACACATATATATATATATATGCACATGAATAGAGAAATAGAGAGAGAGAGAGAAAAGGGTACAAGTACCTAGCCCTGCGGTTTTGAAACCAAACCTCAACTTGGCGAGGACGAAGCTCCAACTGTAACGCCAGTTCTTGTTTCTGCTTCTGTGATAAAAATGAAAGAGAATATGATGATATGAATCTCTCATATTCTCTATTTCTTCTACAAAGATTGAGAATAAGGTAGCGAACGTACAGGGTTTAGGGTGTGGTTCGCTCTGAAACTCTCCTCCAGAAGAACAGACTGTTCTTTTGTCAGTCGCAGCTTCTTCCGAGGCGTGCTTCCGTCGCCTCCGCCTCCGTTTCCGTCTTCTTCGACGTCTAACTCCGCCGTTAAACCACCGATCCTCATCCACTGAGAATCATCTTCCTCCGCCTCCTCTGGCATCTCATTGATGTCTAAATCTCTCACCACTTGATCCCCTACATACGTCCACGATTTCCTCATTTCAGTAATCTTCTACAAACCCTTCTTCTTCTTTTTTTCAATTTTCTTTTGGGTAAAATAGACAGAATAAGAGAAGAAAAGAGAAGATCACAGCAAAAGCGTACGTGAATACGTATGTGTTCCTTACCAGAAGAAGGCCGACGAGATGGAGACTGAGAAGAGCCTGCCACTGATATTGTTAATTCTAACCTCGAAGAGCTTGATGGTGAGATAGCCATGGTGAAATAAGAGATGAAGATATGAACTAACCCCTAAAATGTATAATAAAGGAAGAATATGAAAAAGGGTTGAATAGAATTGACAAAGAAACAAGACTTTCCCAAGAGAAGAGCTAAAGTTTAAGCTATATATATATATATATATATGAATATAGAAATGTGAAAGAACAAAATAAACAGACAAGATAACGGAGAAAGGTTTACAAGTATCATGAAATATAGAATATGAAAGTGAGAGAGATATAAAAAGAATTAAAGCATAATTAATAGAAAAAAGAAGAAGGCAAATGAATATATAAATGAAAAACTCTAAATGAATGAATAATTGTTAAGAGGCGAAATAAATGCGAGAAAAAAAAAAGAATATTATTTGTTGAAGAGGGGAGGGAGGGGGGCCTGGGGGCTTTTTAAGAGTTTGACTTTGGTCGTCAAGTCAAATCTGACCCGTTGGATGGATGACACGTGTCATAACAATTTATTTAAGGAGTAAATTATGGGCATCTGTAGGAGAATAACGTCGTGTTCTTTGATACATTTATCATATTCATTGTTATAGTCCTCTTTTTGAGTTCTTATTTTTTGCCTTATCAAAACAGTTCACATGTACTCTTAAAGTATCAATGATGCGATTATTATTGTTATTTACTTATTATTACGAATAATAAAAATAATATTCGGGGAACCAAACAGAACAAATATGAAAATAATAAAAATAACTCGAGATATTTGGTAGTGTCGGCTCAGAGGTCAGCTGGTAAATGATTGGGCGCCATGACCATCCTCCTCCTCCAACGACACATTTATTTTACCATCATTTATAAAAATATTCCCATATATATTTGGGTTAATATTATATATTCTACGAATGCCACCGCCACGCAACGATAAGCTATTATAAATAAATAATATATGTATGGAACAACAATGAGCGAATCAATATTGGGTAACTCCCACTCCGAACAATTGTCATATAATCTTTTATGAATTGTTGGATTTGAATATTACATTTCTTTTTATACTCGACATATGTTCCATACACATGGTAATAAATAATCCGGTTCTTCACTTTCACTCAATTTCATAACTATACTATATATTATTTTTGGTATGATGTTAGAACTGTAGTTTGTACTAACTAGGAAGCACAGAGAAAAAGCCTGATGTGTTATGTGTATATGATCGTCTATATATATATATTTATATGTGCATATGGTCACATATATATATATATATAGACGGTCAAGATGATTATTTTAATTTATCGTCCATATGTAATTATAAAAAAATGACTGAAGTTAGACCTGGTGAATCTTCAAAAAGGGTGTATTGTGTTGTTTGTTGGATAAAAGCATCAAACACTCTTGTTTATTATACAATGGATATTTTGATGTGGAACCTTTAATTATATTAGATGTTCCCTTGTAATCATTAAGGTGATTTCCCATAATTGTCATTTATTTTTTCTATGAAAATTAGAAATAATATAATCAATATTATAAGGAGGCAAATTAAGGCAACGAAAACAGCGGTCTCACATGGAGAAATATTATATATTATATATATACTTGGTTGTAAAAGAAATATAAAGTTACAAGGAAAATAAAAAGAGGGTGGGGGAGGGCCCATCTAAAATGACGGGGTTGAGGAGTGAGGCAAGTGGGGGCCCAACATGTCGAGTTGTCCATAAGGAGTCTCATCTCATTGGTCAATCACTCTTCCAACAATCTTCATTTGTATCTTCCATTTGTTTCGGCCCCCACCATTATGATTTTTTTTTTAAATATCATACGATGATCTACATATAGATGTTGGAGAAAGTAAAAATAATAGAGAGAAGGGTGTATAGATTGGGATAAAAAAAAGAAAGAGAATGGAATTAGACATTATTGGGAGAGTGAGATTTGAGGGAGAGGGACGCGACGGCGTCTGCCACCGTCAAGAAGAGGCTGCGGGGTCTCATGAAGTCTCCTCCTTCGTCCCCTCTTTCCAGTTTCTCTATCACTTCACTCAGTGGATTCACCAGCACCATCTGTCAGCATTTTGTTAAACTCGTTCATCCAATCACATACATTTACACATGTTAAGTTGGATGCAGAAGTGGAAGATGACACTTGCCTCTATCCCCGTCTTCTCCGTTGATTTCTTCAAGTCCTTAAAGAAGGATACTCCGTTCGTGTCCACCCCACTCACAGCTTGTTTATGATGCAGACACGATTATATATATATATATATATATATATATTTATAAAAATGGAAAAAGAAAAGACTTGTGAGGGGCTTACCAGACATTTCAATGATCAAGAAGCGGAGACTAGAATGCTTTTCTGCAGCTTCCTCTGCTTTGGAATCCTCTATCCACCGAGATATTCTACACGTTTCCGTCGAACAAAAGTGTTAGTTCCTTCCCATTAAGCAGGAGGACAAAGAAGCTAACCTTTCGGTGAGGTAGGAAGAATTGGCGAAATTGACGGGAGCTTCGATGCTTAAAATGAGGAATCCAGGGATCTTCTGAGCCTCCTTGTAATGGTGAAGATCACGGTATATGTCAGTCCCTGGAATATTCCCCATCATCACCGTTTTGGGTCTTGTGATCTGCATCAGTATCTTGAATATGGATACCCCAACCTGCACTCACCACCGCCCCCAACCATCCTTTTATTTCCATTGCATGACACAATAACAGAGCCCAAGACTATGACACATACCGCAATGGCGAGACCCTCTTGGACAGAGATGAAAATGACACCCAAGAAAGCACACAGGAATACAAGAAAATCGAATTTATCGATCTTGAAGATGTGATAAGCTGCGGGGATGTCGATGAGACCCACGACGGCAGTTACAATGATAGCGCCCAACACAACGTTGGGAGTGTATTGGAACAAGGGCATGAGGAAGAGGAGTGTAACCATCACGGTCACCGACATGATGATGTTGGACACCGCTGTTTTGGCTCCTGCGTTGTGGTTCACCGCCGATCTCGAGAAGGCGCCTGTGAGAAGGGATTAGATTTTGTAAAATGATAGATAGAATGAAAGGAAAGGAAAGGAGGATATAATGAGAGAGATGGAAGACGGACCAGTAGTGACGTAGCAGGAAGTGGAAGAGCCGACGAGGTTCATGAGACCGATAGCTATCATTTCTTTGTTACCGTCTACATGGTAGTTCTTCAGCGCTGCGAATGTCCTCCCCACTGCGATCCCTTCCTATATTTTCATATATCCAATTCATATATATAATCATTCATTCATTCATTCAATTATAATAGGGGTCTCCTATTGGTTTATATATATATCGTACAATTATTGCGGTTTTTGTAGGCTATAAGTAACCGTACAATTATTGCGGTTTTTGTAGGCTATAAGTAACAAGAGACGGAACATGAGTATAAGAGCAACTCACGGTGAGTGAAACAATGCCGGTCATAAGTCCGGTTTTGACGACCAGACCCAGATGCCGTCCGCTAAACTTAAGCATATTCAAAGAGGGCGGGTTCAGGCCTTCTTGTAATTTCCCGATCTACAAAAACACACAACCATATCATTACCATAAATCGTATTATATTAAATGACCAATTGACATAATCAGAAAGGCAAGTAGGAATTACGACGGTGATGCCGTGACGATCGGCTCTGGAAGCGAAGACGATAAGCGTAGCGGCGATCACTGAGACAAGGGGAGCCCCCGCTGAGACCCAGAACAGCCTCGGCCTCTTCATACCCTGCGTTATAATATCCCCGCCCTTTTCTCATTCTTTTCTATATAAAACTATATATGCGTATATATACACACATATGAAGGTGACATGTTATTAAGAAGGGTGGCCATAGAAGAACATGGTCTAAGACGGATCCCGGCCACTACAATAAGGAGGGGACAATTTTCGGCATCCACTTTCCAACCGGCGTAACAGGTGGCACACATGCACGAGGTGACAACTAACATATGCTAGTATTATTTATGTATAAATATGACGTACAAGGTGTCGAGTGGCGAGAAGGAACACCAAGAAGCACACTCCCATCACAATTGTTTGCCATGACCACTGCACCACGACCCAACGACGTACGTCAACTTGGTTAGTGGATCATCTGATGACGATTAGTGAAGTAATTAAAGATATGAAGAAAGGGAACCTCGTCGGTGTGGTGGAAAACAGAGGAGAGGACAGGGACTATTCCCATTTGCGTAGTGAAATGAGTGATCCCAAGCAGAGCCTTCAGCTGTTGCAGCGCCACTATGATAGCTGCTCCTGCCATGAACCCTATCAACGTTGCCTTCGACATAAAATCTATGATAAACCCCAGCCTGCGTCAATTTCCAAACAGTCATACACAAAGTGTGTGTACAGATTTTACAAGCTAATGTTAGAAATAATACCTTAGGATGCCCAGAGAGGCTTGGAAGAGACCTGCGAAGAAGGTGGAGGTGAATGCGAGTTGAAGAAACAGGACAGGATCATTGTTGGGGGACACTTCCTGCCGAAGCATAGACCCCAATATGAGGGATGCAATGGAGACTGGCCCCACCGCCAGGTCTTTCGAGCTCCCCAGCACCGCGTACACCAGTGGTGGTACGAAACTCGAATCTGAATATACGTACAATAAAGTATATTAAGAAAGAAAAAAGAAGAAGAAAGTATAATCCATGAAGGGAGAGTGATTACATAAACCGACGATGGGAGGAAGATTGGCAAGCTTGGCGTAGCTGATGCCCTGAGGAATAGCGAGGCTTGCGATGGTGAGGCCGGCAATGACGTCGGATTTGAGGAGAGAGAGGGAGTAGTGAGGAGCCCATTGGAGGATGGGGAAGACGTACTGAACGGCGAGGATGAGTTTGGTGTTGGGAGTTTGACCTCTGAATTGTCTCAGCGGATCCTCCGGGAAGAATGTCTCCTTCAGCCGCGCCTTCAGCTTCTGCACCGTGCTCCTACGCGGCGGCGCTACCACCTTCTGTACTTCCATCTCCTTCTCTATTTATATCTGCGCTTTCTTTGCTTATTCCTCTCCCTCCCCCCAACTCCCTTTTTATATTACCTCCTCACATGGAAGTTATATTTTTTTTAATGAAGTATTAGATAATCCTAGGTATAATTTTAATTTGGAATATAATAACGTAACTATATATTGCCTTAAGATGATTTGGTAGTATAAAAACAAAGAGCATCGGGGTGTTAAATTGCCCGTGAGACCGCTAACAAACAAAAGGATGTGAACTACTTGGCCTTGGTATGGACAAAAGGAAATAAATAAAAAAGGTTTGAAGAGAGGTGAGAAGCTTATCGTTTTGATATAATTGAGTCGACCCCACTTTCTTAAGTTATCGAAATAGGAAAATAAAAACATGCGCATATTGATAGTAATGGGTACAATAATGATAAATGTAAAATTTCAACTACGGCCAAACCCTATACATAACCTTAATTCGAACTCTACATGATAGTTTATCACTACAGACCCAACCTATGTGGAAGGTGAATGAGCATATGTCACGCTTTCTATATTCATTTAATCCACTGTATATTAATTCACAACTAAGTGATAATTAATCATTAAGCATGTATATATACAATGACATAGAATATTTGCTCAATATTATGTGCCGTTACATTGAACATTATAATAGGGCCCGGTGGAGATGTAGTTTTTCACATGTAAAACGAATGGGAGATTCTGGACCCACCACCAAATAACTCGACGCTTTAAGAAAAATGGAATAATGCGATCACACATGAATGAAGTGGGGAATGGATGATCCGTTGATTTGATATATATGAAGGGGGAAACAATTTGTTTATATTAATAATGTGGATATGATTAATAATGGCAATGGATCTGAAAAATACGTCTCGATGACATTCATATTAATAAATATTTAATAAAATTTTTGCAAACACCAAAAAGGGAATTATTGAGAGAGAGAGAGAGAGGGGAGGCAGAAGATCCAAAAGGGGAGTCTAACGGGATGCCTATGGAATTATTCAAACAATGGATCTGATTGATACTCAACCTTTTTTTTTTAATATATAAAGAAAAAAGGAAGGAAGGTGGGGAGATGGAGACAAGTATCGAGACAGGACACATGTTAGTCCTTAGACTAATGGAACCTAAAAAAAGTGAATAAGAAAAATGGGTGGCTGGTGAGGCTTTGTAAACTAAATGTGATTAGAAAGAGAGAATGTGTGATTCAATAGATTTGATTAGAAAAGGAGAATATATGTGTGGCGTGGTGCAAAGACACACTGAGACCACCAGTAGTTGAAACTGCCCTTTTGCTTGTCTCATTAGGTTTGCATGAACTGAGTCGGTGCACCATTCATGGCTTACAATCTTCCTGTTTTTTCTATGGCATTGATGAGATACGATGTTGTTTCTCTCTCTTCCTTTGGTCGTGTCTTCTTCTGGTTTGTAATGTTTGTTGGATGACAATTAAAAAGGTGTATCCGTCCTTCATAGTGCCCTCTCCATTTCTGCATTATACCGAAAGATTCACCCCGCACCCTTTTGGGACCTCCTCTTTCTTCGCATGTGCAACTTCCCCATCCATCTCTCTTTCTTATCCTCCTCTTTTATTTATTTATTTATATAATAAATAAATAATTAAAAAGGAACTCTCGTGAATGGCACGTGCTTCCATACGTCAAGGTCCTCTCTCTGGGGTCCTACTGTATACCATCTTAATTTCAAAGTACAAAGAAGCACTACTAACTTAGCATTAGCATGCATCATTGTTGAAGTATTTCTATTGATCCGTCATGTCATGTCAGTATCAAAGCTTAATTGATATAGTATGATTGAAGCCCATCTTGGCTGGCCCAATACTTCACTGAAAAGCCCAAACACAAAGCCCATCTATGCTAAAACCCTTAAGATCTACATACGCAAACCCATGGGCCGTAGAGAGTAACTAATGTAATGACACACGCACTCCTTTCCTCAAAATGCTCAATAATTAAATGGCAAAGTCATTTGAACGTTGACACGCCACCAATGTGACGGACGGCCATGACGATCCCTCCAGATTTACGCCAAAGGTTAAATCTTTATTTACGAAAATGATTAAATAAAACAAAGAAAGAAAGAAATCCACAAAAAGATTTTAGGGCATGGCGAGGGGTGGTGTTCAGTTTCTGGAACTGGAGATGCAAGTCAAAGCGACGTTTTCAAGAGGAAGGAAGATATATGTACGGACAAGACTGAGGTTGTCTCTGTTCATCATCGCGACCCTCTTTCCAACTCTTCTATTCAGAGTTGGAGTTTTGTCCTTGGTATGTATATGTATGTATATATATTTATACACACACTCCTCATATTATGTATTCAACATCTCCTCCGATGAATTTCAGAAGGAACAGATAGAGGTGGACGAAGAGAAGAAATGAGTGAGTTTGTTAGCAGTAGAAGGAGATGTGTTGAAGCAGTACAAGAGCTACAAGATAACACTCCAAGTTAGTCGGTGCGGCGAAGGATGTATTGCCAAATGGGTATGGGAGTACGAGAAGCTTCATCATGATGTCCCTCCCCCTTCCAAATACGCAGCTTTCGTCCTCTCCCAACCAATATAATTATTTACGTCCCTATTTGCTTTTTGTGTTGTAAGAAGAAGCTTTGTGGTGCAACTTCTGTTTCATTATGCCTTATGTATTTATGGAATCCGTCCTGGCTCCCATGTTAAATAATTGGCGTGAAAACTAGGGGTGGGTATTGGGCATATTCGGAAATGAGACAGTTGTAGAAGCAGTTGAGATAGGCATAGAAGTAAAAAGGTGGGTATGGGGAAGTGGATGATAGAAGAAAAAAGGTGGGTATGGGGAAGTGGATGATAGAAGTGGAGATGGGCGTGAGTGCAGATACCGTCTGTTCAAATAATCGACAGTTTGATACCGTCTTTTCAAAGTGGAAGTGGAGCATGAGAGTGTTTGTGTTGGAGCATTACGTACAAATGGAAGCATTGCCCGATGTAGTTGGGAGTTCCACAAACTGCAACAGTATGATATTCAATGGCATGTAATTTTATTCGAGAGATTAAAAATATGGATATTTCCAGATTGTGAGTCGAATGATTGGAAATGAACATGGGGTGACGGTGAATGCATTAAAGAAATGAAGATGGGGTGATGATGAATGAATTAAAGAAGAATAAATTGGTACAGCCTGGTGATGCCGACAGCTTACGTGTGGGAAGAAATCAAAGGGGACAATAAATTAATCATGGGAGAGGGACGTATTGATCAAATCCACTCATGAATTGATGTTTTGACTTTGAGATTGTATTCATTCATTCCCAGATAAGGACACGATGAGAGGAGAGTCGATCACCGTGAATCGCGTGGTTCAACAAATCATTCAAGATTACATTTTCCGAATAATAAATTGGTTAGGTAATACTGTGTCGCCATTTCGGTGCTACAAAAAGGGGGAGGGAGTCAGTCGGTCACAATAAGCCAAACCCAAAAGAAAAGAAGAGAGAAGAAAAGAGAAGATGGGGTTACCAATGAGATGGAAGGTGGAGACAGAGGTGGAGATCAAAGCATCGGCCGAGAAGTTCCACCACATGTTCACGGGGCGGCCGCATCATGTCTCCAAAGCCACTCCTCACAACATCCAGAGCTGTGATCTTCACGAGGGCGAGTGGGGCAAAGTCGGCTCTGTCGTCTTCTGGAATTATGTTCACGGTAATTCATATATTTTACTCTTTGATTTTATCTTTGTTACTTAAAAATACTCATCATCTCCCCTGCTTTTGCGCCGCAGATGGGCAGCCGAAAGTAGCAAAAGAGGTGATCGAGGCCGTGGACCCCGACAAAAACATGATCACCTTCAGGGTTATCGATGGAGATCTGATGAAAGAGTATAAGAGCTTCGTCATCACCATCCATGTCACCCCAAAGGAGGACGGGGAGGGAAGTGTGGTGCATTGGCACTTGGAGTATGAGAAACTGGACGACAAAGTTGCTCACCCCGAGACTCTTGTTGAGTTCTGCGCCGAGGTCTCTAAGGACATCGACCAACACCTCTTGTCCGAGGATTAAGAAACACTCTTCCTCGACTATCTCTGGCGCTTCTATGTATCTTCAATAATAAGCTACATGTAGTAGCTATGATCCTACTCCGTTTCATTTCATGTGTCTTGCCGTCTCTTGTATGCATCTATATGTGTAATTGTGTGTATTTGGATGTGTGAAATCATGATAGTATTCATGAAAGCATTCCTTTTTACTCTTTGTCCCAGGAGCAGAGGCCTCATCCACCACTATGATAATATATTCATTATATACAGTTTCAACATATACAAATATATAATAAATCATACAGAGGGTTTACTGTAAAGATGGAATCAGGGTTGCTTCAATCTTCATTGGCATTAAGCATGTGGAACTGACTGACATCAAGGAAGTTGCTGATACCACTGGCCACCACAAACCTGATCAATCATTAACAATAAACTCGTTAAGTCTGAAGTCTGAAGTTGAACTAAAAAAGAGAAGGTTACTACTGACAGGTCTCGGAAGTCTTTGGTCATGGAGAGACAGCCACCAGGACGCGTGGATTGGAAGTTAACAGCAATGTTGGGGTTGTGAATACTCTGCCTCATGTGCACCCACCCGTACTCTCCTCTCTCTTCATCCCTCACCTTTGCCCTGTACATATGAGCGTCAATTGGGGCTGGATCATCATTTGAATCCACCAAGCACCCTTCCCTCACCCCACACTCTCCGCATGAGTCCAGCTCCCATCCTTTCAGCTTCCCTTCCTGTCTCCATTTTTATTACAATCTTGTTATTTTCTTTTTTATCCATAAAAAAAAAAGGAAGAAAGCCTGAATGTTCAGTAATGACCTGGATGAACTGCCTGAATGTTTCAACGGCTTGAGTGCCCTTTGCCTTGGCATCTCGTGGCTCAGAGATGATGTTCATCCTTAGCTCTATGGATTCACATGGTTCTTCCAGATCTTCTATCAGACTCCCAATCCCTTTGTTTGACCCCTCAAGCTTCATTCTCACCATCTCTATTATGATCTTCACCACCATGTAAGCCCCATCATCCAAGAAATAGTTCTCCTTAAGAGCACCGTGTCCTGAAGTTTCCATCATGAGATGAGTCTCGATCCCATCGTTGTTCAGCTGAACTCCCTTGTCGATCACATTCCTGTATCCTACTCTGTACAAGCAATGCTCTCCCCCTCTCTCCCTTATAAACTTGGTGAGCCCCATGCTCGTTCTAGCGTCCGTCACAACTGTAGTACCTAATTTATTCATCACACACACATACACACCTAATTACTCACCGTTTTCCCAACACAAGTCTATACAGTAACTCTTTTATCTCCCGGCTTACCAGGATGTTCTTTAAGCACAATAGCAGACATAAGCGCAATGAGCCTATCCCCGTTGATAGGGTTGCCTTTGTTGTCGACCACACCGCTTCGGTCGACGTCCGTGTCGAAGACTATGCCGAGATCTGCTGAATGTTGGAGAACCGCGGCTCTGGTGAGGGACATTGCGGTTTTGTCCTCGGGGTTGGGAATGTGATTGGGGAACATCCCGTCTGGGTTTAGGTGGAGAGAACCGAACGTGTCAGCGCCTAACTTGTCCAGAACATCCCATGTGAAGAACCCTCCTGATCCGTTCCCGGCGTTCACTATTATCTACACGACAAACAGAGCAACGTCATTTACACTAAATCTTTTTGGAGAGCTAAGATAGATGATGAGGGAGGACCTGGAATCCTTTGAGAGGAGTGTCGTAGTGGTGCGGATGATTGATTCTCTGCTTCATAATATCTCGCAAGTGCTTGGCGTAAGCGCTCATGAAATCGATTTTCACAGGAAGAGTTGGGATGAGTGTGGAAACTTTGGTGATCCTGTTAGCGTACTTACGGGCAGCCACATCGCATATTTTCTCCACCTCCCTCGACGTTAAACCGCCTCTCTTCGTGAAGAACTTTAGACCGTTTCGGGTGTAGGGTAAGTGAGACGCTGTCATCTGCATCACAATTAATGTTTCAATTTTACGTTTATAAAATTAACGAAATGGTCGCTCCCATCTCATCTGATGTCTCTGCTCCTACGTACCATGATGGAGGCGTCGTACTCAAAGGGCTCCAGTAACGTGCTCATGAAGCAAGCCGGTGTAGTAGCCAGCCCGATATCATAGGTCAAGCAGCCCGCACGAGCTAGACCCGCAAACACGGCCGTGCTCAGCGCCATTCCTGAGACCCGCGGGTCTCGCCCCAGCGACACCCTTAAGACGCCTTCTTTCTCCGTCTCGACCGCTACCCACTCTCCGAAACTCTCAGCGATGGCCTCCACTGCGGCTGGCGTGAGGTCCACTGTCCGGCCCTTCTCACCCTCCAACGCCACTCCTCTGACGTCGGAGCCGTTCTGCAGCCGTCGTATGCGGTCCATGTCCTCGTCAAGACCGCTCCTGAGTTCATCGTACTTGGTGGACTGTGTCCGGAGGGGTTTAACTGAGGAAGCCTGTCTGAACGTCAAGAAGTTTCGTTTGAATGCGGTGTTTAGCGTCTGCGAAGACAGAAAGAGAGCCGTGGGTGAAATAACAGCCTTGGAAGACATGAAGGATGGTGATGAAGAGGACGCCATGGAGTTGGGTAATTTTAAGTATTGAAAAGAGATGGAGGAGGCAGATAAGATATATAAAGCAAAGGAAAATGGTAACCTTACGTTTGAATGCGTCTGCTCAGACAAAAATATCTGCTGATAAACTTCCAAGCTTAGATTTGTAAGATACTTGTTGTTTTGTAATGAATCATTATGAACTAAAATCTTTGTGTAATAGGCAAAGAGAAAAGAGGGATTGGTAAAGATGAATGGACCACAAGACGTTCAACTCTTTCAGAAGTCTCTGAACTAAACATTGGTAAGATGAATGTAATGTGCTTCATCTAAACACTTTACATTTTCATACCACAAAAGTATTATTCATCTCTTTTTATCGAATTATTTGGGGCAATAAGCTTACTTATATCTCTTAACTATTTTACAGAAACCAAATATGCTACTTTCTCTATCACTTCCTACATTCAATATCTTCTCCTCACAACTGCATCCAGTCAATAAAAAGCCCCCATATCTGAACCCAATTCATTTTGTCTGTTAATTGGTAGAATTAAGGTTTAAATTAAAATTTGCAAAAACAAATAAAGGTTTGAAATGAAAGAAATTGTCAAGATTTATATTTTATAATTTTTTATATAGTTTTGTTAATTTTCTCGTTTGTTCTAAATTACAATAAGCGTGTATATATAATTTTAGTATCAGAGAGACGAGAACATTGATAGTATGTGAAACCATTTTTAATATTTATTAGAAACATATTGTTGTTTTATAAGAAATCTCATTGAAATAATAGTTGGATATTAATAGTTGGCGAAGATCTTTCTAAAACGAACAAAAGAATAATATCACACATTTAGGGGCATTTTTTTTTCTGTTAATTGGTAGAATTAAGGTTACAGCAAATGAGGAGTAGATGGAATATTAAAGACAACAAATCCTTCTTCTATAGAACACAAAAGCAAAGGCAGAAAGGCATAATAATATACTCAAACTCAACCATGCCTCTCTTAGTCCACCCGTTTCGTTGGCATCCACGGCGTCTTCTTGGAACCTAAACATGAACGTTCAGACTCACAACGGATGAATGAACCAAAGTCATGAATAAGCAGAGAATTATGGTTACCTTCGCGTCCCAGGCCCTTGCATCCAGGACCATCCACCCACTCCAACATTATCTCTACCTCCCCACACTCCACGTTCTTCAGTCTGATTATCATCTCTTGTGTTATCTTCCCATTGCTCCACACGATGCTGCTCTCTTCTGCTAAGCAGTTACTCCTGCTCGGACGGATCCTCTTGATTGCGCAGCCGTTGGGGAGCTTCTGGAAATCAAGCCCCATCTGCATGGCTTCGAGGTATGGCTGGATGTCTATGTCTGCGTCGCCCATTTTGTCATCTCCCGAGAATCTGTCTTTATCATACACAGTCTGCAGAGATTGAACATGATAAGCCCAAAAGGCCTCCCCCAAAAAAGGTTCAAGCTTTATGGCTTACCAGATGGATTGGATCATTGACATCTTTGATGGAAAGCGTCAGGTGTTCATTCCACACTGGATTACAGTCATTGTTTACCACACGCGTCTTCAGTTTCTGATCAAATGAGATAATATGTTAATAATTGTCCAAAGATTAATGATAGAATTGAAACGACAAGAATGAATAGAGAGAGAAGGGACCTGTTGACGCAGAGTGAGGACAACGTAAGGGTCGCTGGTGGTGGAATCGCGTATGGCCAGATTAATCCCTCTTTTCAGATGAACCCTGAGAATCCCAAGCGGTTTATCCTCCATTCCTCAGTTTTTTTTGGAAAAAAATGGAACATCGATGTAAAAGGAATATAAGAATATAAGGAGAAAGTTGGGATTGAAGGGACGACCGATTTCATCGCTACTCCCTTCCTTTCTTTAGCTCTTCTGTTCATCATCCCATCTGATCCCCCAACTGTGTCACAGACAGACAGTCAGAGCCTTTCAACTTTCTCTTACTTTCTAATTTAACCCCTCCAAAATCATTTCTTTCTAAGTCTCAACCCCTCCAAAATCTTTTCTTTCTAATTCTTAACCCCTCGACTTTTGTTTTTTCAAAGGTAAAACCCACCCAATTGTTAGTACAACAAATCTTTATTATATATATATTTTTAAAAAGGCCATGATGACATATTATATATTAAAATTAAATGGGTATATACATTTGGAATACTTGGTGAGTAAGACTGACATAACTTGTGTGGAAAGGAAAGGAAAGGAAAGGACGATATATAAGTGTGGTGTTGTGTGTGTGACATACATATTCCTACTTCGATCGAGAATCTTAAAAACAAAAAAGACAAAACTAATGGACATTAGAAATTGGGAATCTTGACCCGATTCCCATTATACGTCTATTGATACGCAATTACTCTCAATCTTTTAACATATTTAATTTATCTTTTGTTTTTTCATTCGGAATAAACTTTGGGATCTGCCCTTCTTCCTTCTTCTCTAGCTGTCACCGTCTCGGCTTAGTTATTTTTTTAAGTTTCACCAAATCATTCATTTGATTTCATTGCATTTATATAACATGGGACATGCCTCGTTCCATCTGACTTAACCTTTGTGTCTTAATAAAATAGGATAGCATATGTAATGTAATAACAATGACTGTAGGAAAAAAAGACGAGACAATGCATGAGGAATTCGGTAGTCGTAATGCATTAATTAGGAATCACCACACAATATTACGTATGATATCTAATATATATATATATATATATACACTAGCATGGCTCATTCCATTTTTCTCTCATTTCCTTTTATGTTATTTCTTAAAGTATTAATAATACTGTATTATATAATACATATATAAATGGTTCCACATTACTATATTAAGCTGTTGTTCTACGTCGAATACTCTTTTTCGTTTAGACCACACATACAAAACCAGTCATGTCCCCATATGTTCCCGATATTATAAATATCTCCCAATTGATTTTAAAAGAATATCGAAATTTATATTTTATATGTAATGAATGAAATAAAGATTATTAAATGTTTTTATGAGTACCAGATTCGAGATATATATAATCATTTCATTTTATAGTTGGAATAAAGCGTAATTATCGTATTTTTTGGAGTTTGTTATGGCGATCTCTGAATGATGTTTGAACGTGTTGGGTTAATTGCTGGATGTATAAAGTTAGATAAATAATATTTATCTAAAAAAGAAACACGGTTATACTTGTATTTAAATTCATTTAAAAAATAATGAATATTTGGAAATTAGGTGGATATAACGCAGTCAAATAAGTAATTCTATTAAGAATAGATCAATATTTGTAAACCAATTCATCTAAATTATCTCCTTTAGAGTAGGCAAATTTATGTGTTATAATAAATACTCTTCTACCAATATAGGAAAAACAAAGGGATTCTGTTACTCGTTAGGTAGGAAAAGCAAAATAAAAAGAAATAAGATAATTTTACAGTGGCAGAAAAGGTAAATTTTGGGAAAAAAAGAAAAAAAGTTAGGAATAAATGGATAAATTTTTAAAAGGGGAAGATAAAAATGTTGGAAAATAAATGGAAGAATATGAAAAGCAGACGGCTCTGTGTTTGGAATTACCTATTCTCTTAAAACGTGAAAGGCAAAATATAACACGGAAACGATGCATATAATTTAAAAAAATTCCTAAAAAAAAGGCGAAAAAAAAGGGCGAACA
This sequence comes from Gynandropsis gynandra, assembly GCA_036759665.1. Lineage (NCBI taxonomy): Eukaryota > Viridiplantae > Streptophyta > Magnoliopsida > Brassicales > Cleomaceae > Gynandropsis > Gynandropsis gynandra. Next base: position 70,934,920 of record CM071860.1, on the reverse strand, counting down.
AAAAATCGAAAAAAGCCTTTAAAAACCCTCACACACACCCGACCTTCACTCTCTCTTTTCATCAGCTCAGATTATTTCATAAATCGTGAGGTGGCGTCTTTGAATGTTGGAACAGACTCGTCTCTCTCACCAGTGGCAGTGTATGCTCTCCCTTTCCACCTCAAGGGCGAGCTTCTTCGCATCTTGCAAGCAAGTCTGGTACTTCCGCTGCCTCGGCCTCGACCCCTGAACCCTCCTTTGCTTACCATGTTGCTCTACAACAAGCACAAGAAGAACCACCCCCCCAAGTCCAACCGCATCCTCATCAGCCTCACCTTTATCGGCAGCGCTGGCCCCATCCGGTTCCTGGCGAATGAGGATGATCTCGTCGCCTCCGTTATCCACACCGCTCTCAAAGCTTACGCTCGCGAGGGTCGTCTTCCCATCCTGGGATCCGATTTCGACGATTTCCTTCTGTACTGCCCCAGCGCTGGTACCCAAGGTATGGCCGAATTCCCCAAGCCCTGAAATTGGGATGCTTTGAGGGTTTAGCCAAAATTGATAGGAATGATGATGCGGTGCTGTGTGCAGCTCTATGTCCATGGGTGACAATTGGGTCGAGCGGGGCACGGAATTTCATGGTGTGTAAGAAGCCAGAGGAAAAGAAGGGTGAAGAAGGAGGGAATGGGAAGTCGAGCAGGAAGGGAGGAGGGCGGTGGATGGCTTGGATCAACAAGTCCTTCTCCTTCAAGATCCATTCCCATTAGATTCTCCCTTTCCTTCTTAATTTTCTCTCTTTCAAATTTACTAAATTTCTTTTTTATTATTATTTGAAAACAATTTTAGTAATTGCAATTGCAAGCTGTTAGAGTCGAAAGAGTGACTCGAGTTTGTTACCTCCGTATAAAAATAAGGAGGTTTTCAGGCAACGAATAGTTAATGCAAATAATATTCAATATAAAAAAAAAACAGAATTTTGGGATATGATATGGATGTGATTAGAGTCGGTGGGTTCTTTCTTTGGTTGCACAATCAAAACATAAGAAATCATATTCACGTACGACAGTTTTTACTCAGTCACATACAAACAAAGAAACACGTCGTTTTCGAATCAGTCGTAATGTTGATGTTACACTTCTTCCTGCCGTACCAAATCTGTTTTCATGTACTCTTTCTTACACCTCCCAAGACGACACCGTTCCGTACCAAATGATCCATTCATTCCAAACTCGTTTTCGTGATGGGCTTCACCATTTCATGGGCTTTTCACTTTGTTCCTTCTTTTCTTAAAAAAAATGTAATGTAAAGATACGTAGATTGATTTTGCATTTTATATAATAATTTATCAATAAACATATAATTAAACTATGAAGGGAGATAATGAAACACGTGCATGCTCTTTTTCAAGGAACAAACACTTTTAGTGGGTCGATCACGTTGACTTTTAGAAATGAGGATCAATGTGTTGACTCTCATAAATTTATCCACCACCTTCCCATTATCTATTTTCATCACTTCAATTTGGTCTACCACCTCTCCCCATTAATTACACCATCAAATCATTCCTACTACACGTCTATACAACAATTACAATATGCTTCTTATATATCTTTAACTTCTTCAAATACATCCACTCTTTATTTCTTTAGATATCATACGTTATAAAAATCAATAAATATCCACGTTAATTATTTTATATTTTTTAGGTTTTTTTTTGGGGAATATTAGTAGATCCGGATTTTGCTTTTCTCTTTTTAGGTACGATACATATGATCCTTTTTTTGTATGTATATGACGATGGTTTATTTATTCACCAATAAATAAATAAATAAATAAATTAATGAAATAAAATTGCACCGATTCAAAAAAGTGTTTTATTGTTCCTAAAAACAAGCAATCGTGAATAAGTTGTTATACTTTTTGAAAAATGAAAAACGAAAAATCCGAGAAAACAAAGGACTTAAAATGATAGAAATAAATCTATATATAAAAAGGAAAGCCTTTGTTAACCTAAAATAACCTAAAAGGGAGAAAATCAAGCCCATTTTAAAAATAAGAATACCTTCGCAATCCATCGTCCCTCACTCACCTCACCGTCTTCCCCTTTTCTCGTTCTTCCTTTCCGAGACAAATATCAAACCCACAAATCACAAATTCTTGAAACCCAGACGAAAACCATGGATCCGAACTTTTCCGTCGACAACAATGGCTTCGATACCCCCGCCGTCCCCCGCCGTTAACTCTAATCCCGACCATGGATGGCAGAAGGTGGTCTACCCCAAGCGCCACCGAAAGCAGAAGCCGGCGGATCAGACGGTGAATGCTGCCTCCGCCAAGCTCCTCCCCAATGGATCCTTATCCAATGGTGATAACGTTTTCCGCTCCCTCGAGCAGCAGGCTGAGGATCGCCGCCGCCGGATCCTTGCCGCCCAGGCGGCCGCCGAGGAGACCGACGGATCTGATCCGGCGAGATCCAAGCGCCGATCCAATGGTTACGGCGATGAGGACTACAATTTTGATGACAGCGACGCTGAGATCGACCTTGGGAAGGAAAATCAGAAGGCGGAAGAAACTAAGAAACCAAAGCCTAAGAAGGAGAAGAAACCTAAAGTGACTTTGACCGAAGCCGCCGCCAAGATTGACGTTTCCGATCTTGCAGCTTTCCTCGTCCAAGCCTCGGTATGTGCATGAGTTTGAATTTGGCTTCGATCCGTTCGTTTTAGTCGAATTATGATATTTCAATACCAATCGAACTCATGGGGGTTTTTTTTGTTCCTTACCGTACAGGAGTCGTATGCAGGTCAGCCGGAGATTCAGCTGATGAGATTTGCCGATTACTTTGGGAGATCATTCTCCGGAGTAACATCTGCTCAGTTCCCGTGGGTGAAAATGTTCAAGGAGTCTCCCGTATCCAAGTTGATTGATGTGAGCAATTCCACTTTCCCTTCTTCAGTTCGTAAATTTACAGACTGTCTTCCCAGAATTGGCCCATGCGTCTATCCTGCTATCTGTTTAGTTTGTTAGTTTGGAGTCGGGTGATTGAATTGTTTTCCGGCTTTGAAGTTGTTCTTTTGATATAATTTGCTGGAAGGAACACAATTACATAGTGGCTGCTGAAATTTCAGTTATACTTAGATTTGGATTCCCTTTGATATCGATCAATTATTTCGCATCAGTTGATGTTGTGCCCACCTAAATGTTCTTACCTATTTCAATGAAAGGAAAACTGAAAGTCTGATGCTTTGTCATTTTTAATTCTCATCCCACTCTTATTTTCGGAAATCCTAAAAGCCCAAATTTGTGTACTTAAAAAGTTCAGTTCAGATGATGAAATTTTGATTGTGTCTTGTCTTGGCTGATTATGCATTCGCCCAAATCCTCACTAATGCTAGCACTTTACTGGGCATAATATTATTATGTTGCTCTTTTGATCTGACACGAGTGATCTCTTCTTCGACAGATCCCACTATCTCATATTCCCGAAGACGTCTACAAAACATCTGTTGATTGGATCAATCAGCGTCCCGTTGAAGCCCTTGGTTCCTTTGTTTTGTGGGCGCTCGATTGTATTCTCGCTGACTTGGCTGGACAACAACCAGTTACCAAAGGAACTAAAAAGGGTGTACAACACTCTTCAAAATCTCAGGTAAAAGAGTAGTTGTTCTTACCTATCACTTTTCCGTTGAATCTAAGCTCTGAACTTATCGTTTTTTATTGCTCTTCAATGTCTATTTGATTGTGAGTTGCAATAATTACCTCAACAATATGAGCTTTATTTATTCGTTCTTTCACTGCACAGGCTGCCATATTCGTGGCATTGGCAATGCTACTGCGCAGAAAACCTGATGCTTTGACCAACGTATTGCCAGTTCTAAAGGATAATGCGAAGTATCAAGGGCAAGACAAACTCCCTCTGATGGTTTGGATGATAGCCCAGGTGCGTGCGAAAGTTGTTTGTTAATGTGAATTAAGATCAAGGTTTCAAAATTGATGTTTCCCATCAAAAAACATGTACTGAAATTTTATGCTTCCAACTTAAATTTGTGTGAAGGCCTCCCAAGGTGAATTGGCAGTTGGTTTGTACGCGTGGGCTCACTACTTGCTACCCATAGTTAGTAGTAAGAGCTGCAATCCCCAGTCCAGGGATTTAATATTGCAGCTTGTTGAGAGGTGAGTAGAACATTTCAATGTTATGATTTGATACTCATCATCATCCTTTAGCATTATCTCTTATCTGCTTTGTCTGGATTGTGTTGTGTTTGGTATAATTGACTGAATCCTGGGTCCAGGTATCTAATTGTGCATATTGTTTCTTGTTGCAGAATTTGTTCGAGTCCAAAATCTCGGACAATACTTGTAAATAGCGCTGTTAGAAGGGGGGAACGCCTGATTCCACCTCCTACATTCGAGATACTAGTGCGACTAACATTCCCTACGTCATCTACAAGGGTGAAGGTAATATCGTGACTTTGAGACAATACTTTGATATGCGTTGGCCAACTCGACTCACTAGAATAGTGTAATTCGCAGGCTACAGAGAGGTTTGAAGCTGTATATCCTCTGCTAAAGGAGGTGGCTCTTGCTGGCGCTCGCGGGAGCAAGGCCATGAAGCAAGTCAATCAGCAAATATTCACGATAGCTCTAAAAGCAGCTGGTGAAGGTACATAAGTCTTCTATCTTGATGTCCTTTTTTGTATGTCTCCTTAGAAAATGCGTTAATAGGTTTGGTGTGCCATGTGACAGGCAATGCTGAGTTAACTAAGGAAACGACTACACTGGCCATATGGTCATTGACACAAAATGTCGATTGTTGCAAAACTTGGGTAAGTTGCGATTCTGTCTTTTCCAATGAATGATTTATTTCTCTGCAATTCACTCACTCACTCGTCCTCGTGCGTTGCATTGTGTGTCAACAGGACAATCTATATCTGGATAATCTGGAAGCTAGTGTTGCTATTCTTAGAAGGCTCGTTGATGAATGGAAGGAGCATTCCGCCAAACTGACCCCACCCGATACTCTCAACCGAACTGTAAAGAACTTCAGGCAAAAGGTCAGTCTCAGAACTCATATGTTCTCTTTCCTGTCTGTATACGTCACCGTGATATCATGCTGACCTGTGATGTGTATAAACTACCAGAATGAGAAAGCCCTTGCTGATGGAGGAGCTGACGCAGCACACCATTCACTTTACAAAGACGCTGACAAATGCTGCAAGGTGATATCTGGACGGCTCTCCCGCAGCAACGTCTGCCTCAAGGCCACAGCCTATTTGATGGTTGCTGTGGCAGCAGCAGGCGTGGCTGCAACTGCTCTGAACCCAGAGGCTACGGAGGAGCTGAGGAACCTGGTGGAGGCGTGGGACCTGAAGAAACTGGCGGAGACATTCACCACAGCATTGTGGAACTAAGAGAAAAGGGGAGAGGATGGTGATGATAAGGTAGAGAGAGGGGTATGGTTGGGGTTTAGATGATACCAACAGAAAAGGCCTTTTGATAAGCTTCCAATCGAGAAGCAGTGAAACTTTGACCAACAGTACGGAGGACGAGGTTTGAGGTTTGAGGTTTCTTCTTTATAAACTTACAAAGTTGTCGAAGAAGTGTTAAATTTTTCTCGAGGATTATGAATCTCCTTCTTCTTTTTATCTGGTATTATCTAGTTTTTGTTCATATCCTTGAAGACGTGGAATTGGTGATTGATTTGCATGCCTTGGAATATATATATATATATAAATGTGCAAAGGGAGAGATGATATGTTATAAAGTAGGAAGTAAATGAAAGAGGGAGAGATGATATGTATGTACGTAAGACGGTATGTATGTGTGTAGAGGTAAAAGAAGGTCAGGCGTAGTCATCTGGACCTGCAAAGGGGTACTTGAGAAAAGCGTTCTTGACTTTGGAAGGGTCTTTGGGTTTTTCCCATGGATACTTTAGTGATGGGTCTCTTGGAAACTTTCTGAAGTTGAGGAATGGTGCCCACAGCAGCAGCCTGCAACCACCAACCAAATCCAATCCAATCATTTGGATGAACGAAGGAATGAAAGAATGGTATCTTGTGGTGACTTACGCGGGGAAGAACAAGAAGACGAACATGAACTGGAAATACATCTCCAGGAACTTCCTTCTGTACCATCTTAACCTTAGCCAGTTCATTATTATTGGCTGTTTCATATCAAAGCAACGCATTTTAACATTCACAAAAAAAAAAGACCTTTTGTTATATATAATTGGAAGTAGTCGGAAAAAGACTCACGGGCATCACGAGGAAATACCAAACAGTGAGGACGCCCACGTCGAGCAAATCCCTCGTGAACTCAGACTCGTAGTTAACTCCCGTAATAGCCAATGCAGGATGCTCAAACTGATGATAGATAACTCAACCACCTCTCCATCATATACAGAAAAGAGAGAGAGAGAGAGAGAGAGAGAGAGAGGTACCGTGGCTAAGACTGCACCAAGCTGAGCTGCCACGAGGGCCTTCTTTTGACCAAAGAAACCATCGGCCTTCTCCGTGATCTTGACAAGATTCTACAAGCATAAACAGAAAAGGATGAGTGGGTGGGCGTGTAAAGGAGAGGAGGGTGAACGAAATGGAAGAGACCTGAAGAAGAAGAAGATGGGGTCGGCGGTGAGAGGCGATGCAGAGAGGAGCTTTGGGACGACGGGAAACGGCGTTAGGGGCAAGCAGCCCACGCAGAGAGCAGCAGCCACTCATCTCTTTCACTTCCCCACCTTATCTCACACTTCTACTGTCCTTTCTTCCCCTTCCCACTTCCCTTTTAATACACATCTATATCCACGTGTCCTTTTTCCTTTTTTTTTCAAGTAAATGTAAATTATAATTTCATCAGGCCCAAGGCAGGGTTTATCCCATCGTCCCCGAACAACCTTCCTCCTTCTTCAATGGCACTCTCCGCTGCTGCCTCCGGCGTCGGCCTCCCCGACGTTCCTTGCTTCCGTCGCTTCCTAATTTTAAGCACTCTTCCTCAGTCTCACGCCAATAACAAGCCTACTTGTAGCCCTGCGCTCTCTCTTGCTCCCTCGTCGCCGGTTATCCACCTCAACCGTTTTCGTCGTCGTTTTCTATTCCAATCCGGTTCTTACTCTCTTCGTCCCGTCCTCGTTAGGGTTTCCAGTGAAGAAGGTGACGCCATCAATTCCCCCAAAACTGATTCCCGCGCTTCTGTAAGTCCCTGTATGATTCCACGAAGCTCTGATTTTTCCAGAAAATTACTTTACTTTCTGTTTTCACTTGAACAAACGACAAATGCGAACATGGTCGTGTTTATTGGTTGTAAAGCACATAATACTTTGAGTTTGAAGGTTCAAGAACTGCTTGGTAAGGCCATGTTCGATTACATCTTCCAGTGTTCCCTTGATTAAAGCCTCAAACTTGTGAACGATTATCACTATGGGTGCGTCTGCTGCGTACAAACTCGCATTGATAATTTAATATTTTGGTAAATCAAATCTCATTGGTTTCAGAAGGGTGCTGGAACAAGCGTAAGCTCTTCAGCTATGGGAGATAACTATGTGGGACTGTTTGTTCGAATGCTGGGATTGGACAATGATCCTCTCGACAGGGAACAGGCTGTACAAGCGTTATGGAAATATTCACTGGGCGGAAAGGAGTGTGTGGACACTATAATGCGGTTTCATGGTTGTTTGAATCTCACAGTTAATCTTCTAAAGTCCGAGTCTAGTGCCACTTGCGAGGCAGCTGCAGGCCTTTTACGTCAAATATCTTCTGTGAATTTGTATAGAGAATGTGTTGCAGAAAGTGGGGCGCTGGAAGAGATAACAGCATTGTTGAGCCGGCCGTCACTTTCCACCGAGGTATAAAACAAGTGATTCGGATGTGAGTCTTGTCTTTGTTTATACTCCTCCTCAACATTGGGATACATTTGTTGTCTTGTCAGGTCAAAGAAGAAAGCATATGCAGTTTGTGGAATGTGTCAGTGGATGTGAAACTGGGGAACAAAATTGCCAAGTCTGATATTATTGGGCTAATTGTTAGCTTCCTGGAAGATGATGATCTAAAGGTGAGGGAGGCAGCTGGTGGTGTCTTGGCAAATTTGGCTCTAAGTTGCTCAAATCACAAGTCCATGGTGGAAGCTGGTGTTATTCCGCAACTGGTAAGTAAGGCATTTACATTCCCCTTGGATCTTCATGAATCTACTCGAGCTCTTTGAAGTCATAATACTTCCACTTGGACTTTCAGGCAAAACTGTTGAAAGGTGATTCGGATGACAAAGGGTCCAAAGTTATTAAACAAGAAGCGAGAAATGCGCTTCTGGAGCTCTGTAAGGACGAATACTTGAGAATTCTCATAATTGAGGAGGGTCTTGTCCCTGTTCCCCTAATTGGTGCAGCAGCTTACAAGTCCTTCACACCACCTCTCTATTCTTGGCCTACTTTACCTGATGGTGTAGAAATCGAGCAGACATCGAACCGTCCTTCCAGATCAGGCGCGCCCCAGTTACTCCTCGGTTTAAACATTGAGCACAACATTGACATAGAGGAAGCCAAGGTCAAAGCAATAATTGGGAGGTCAAATCAACAATTCCTCGCTCGTATAGGAGCTATAGAATCTGAGAATGGAATAAAATCTGAATCTCCTGAAAATATGCAAAGGTTTACACTTCTTCCGTGCATTGATGGTGTGGCTCGCTTGGTTTTGATTCTTGGACTGGAAGACAAAGTGGCTGTGTCAAGAGCAGCAGATTCAATTGCGGATGCGTCTATCAATGAACTTATGCGGATTTCATTCAAAGAAGCTGGAGCTGTAGAGCCCTTGGTTCAGCTTTTAGTCCATGACCATGAGGATGTCAAATTATCTGCCATCCGTGCTTTGAAAAACTTGTCTCTTAGGTGCTCACTCCAACTTTTTCTACGTTCCTGCGCTTTCTCCTGAAATTGTGATGACATTCTTTATATCATACACCGTACGTACAGCCGCAATGTTTGCCAGAAGATAGAAGCTGAAGGTGCAGTCAACTGCTTGCTTAATCTTCTAAAGCAGTCAGAGATGTCACAGAGCGTCACTGAACAGGTCTCTGATCGTTTTTTTTTTGTTAATTCTTTGTAGGATGGACTTATATGTGATGTTGATGATGACTGATGCATTGCAGATTCTGGACATACTTGCTCATATCTTAGATCCCAGCAAGAAAATTAAATCCAAGGTTTGTCTTTTCTTTTCTTATACTACACTTAGACAGTTCTCTATTAGACTCAAAGTGTTTCTCCATGCTGTCTAGTTTTATGAAGGATCCACGGAGACCCTGACTGCAGCTAGTCACCATGGCAGTGTTCCATTGTCCGCAGCTAGTCACCATGGCAGTGTTCCATTGTCCTCAAGGTCTGTGACCTTACTTTTATTGCCGAGGGTTGAATACGTAGAGTCTATTTTAGTAATTGTGGGTGCATGTGGACAGGGAGTATGTTCTGGATGCTGCTATGGTTTCGCGTCTTGTCCAAATTGCTAAAACAGCATCTCCTGATCTGCTAAGAAAGGTGATCTCAGTAATTGAGTTTGGTAATCCAAACATGGACAGAGCCGTGGATATAACACCTGCTCTGAAGGCTGCATTCGAGCAGAACGTCCTGGAAGGTGCAAAGGCTTATCCTGTACACTATGTTTTGTTGCTTCTGATGGACAAAATCATTAAATCTGCGTTAATTGGAATCCAGATGCTGAGGAGGAAGGAAGAGATAGGCTTGAGCTTGAAGAAGCTGGTCTAGCAATTTCGGCCGCATCAAGACTGATGACGAAACTCCTCATGGACTCTGAATCATTTCGTCAGGAAATAGATGCAGCTGAGTTTGTGAACATGCTGAGCAAAATACTGAGATCAAGCCTCCCTCTGAACCACAAACACTGGGTGGCCGCATGCCTCCTCAAGCTTAGCTCTCTCTCTTCTCCGGCGTCTGACCTTGACAACCCCATTCACGTCGAGGTAGCATCTGAATATATTTTAGTTTTGGATCCCAATTCTTTCTTACTGGGAAAGCAAAAGTAGCATCTGACTGAATCAGATATTAAAAAGGTAACTCTGTACGAGAAGATCCCCAGACTCGTGGAGCAGTTGAGAGTGTCCTTGTCTCCAGAAGTGAAAGAGGCTGCAGTGGTGGAGCTGAACAGAATAGTGTCTGAAGGAGTTCCAGATTCATGTCGTGTTGTAGCCGCAGAGGGAGGTATCGAGCCGTTGGTAAAGCTTCTGGACGAGGGGAAGGAGGGAGGCGTAGCAGCCAGCCTGTCGGTACTGTATAACCTGAGCATGGACGGTGAGAACCATGGTGCGATTATAGGAGGGGGAGCTGTGCCAAGGCTACGCCGGATGGTTGTGTCGCAGCGACCGCAGTGGGAGACAGCTCTCCGGTTACTCCGAAATTTACCCATTTGAGACACGTGAAGGATGATCCATTTTTGCATGTAAATGAAAGCCACTGACTCCATATTTCATATATGAATGAATATTATAACCTATTAATTTCTAAAATGCTTTGCTACCATTTGGTGGGAATGCGACCATCATCATTACCATCCCTTCTTTGAGTCATGATTAAAGCCTCTACTCTTTTGTTAATTACATTATTCAAATCCACATGGCTCCTTCGCTGTTCTATACTCTTTCCATTTGTATTAGTACTAAATTAATTTACCATTATCAAGAATTAATATTTCTATGTATTTGGACCCCTTAGGTGTTGCTGATGATCATTGATGTCTTCGCCCACACGCGAAACCATATTGACGAGTTCGATCCATATTCAAACTGACATGTTTTATTATAATTGAAAAGTCACATTTCTATATATTTTTATTTATTATAAAAGAAAAGTCACGTTTCTATTTCTTTTATATTATCATATAAGAAAAGTCACATCATTCTTAATGGTTCCGTCAATAAACATTGGCGCAGTCTAATTATAATGATTTTGGTTCTGATTTTAATGATAAAAAATGTGGCACATGATCTTATTATAATCTTATTTTATTCTCCCCTTTCAACGTTTTGAAACGAATATTTTGATTTTTTCCATTTTATTCTGATCTCACATCATGTTGATAAAATATAAATCAAATTATTAAAGAAAAAGCCTCGACATATTGATATCGTCCTTCCCGTTTCATACTTGTTTACTTTTCCTTATTTCCCATTTGGGTTTTTTTATTATGGTAAAAAACTAAAAGAAATTAAAGTGATATATTAAAATAAACAAACTAAAGCAAATGAAAAACTTGTTTCCCATTTATATAACACAATTTCAATCCATAGACCCACCAAAAGATATTTATCGTTTTTATTTTACGACCATATATATGAAAGTACGTAAAACTGTAACCTTATTCCAAAAAGTCATATAATGTAACACATACAAAAATAAAAAAATACAAAAAAAAAACTTTAGAATTGTGTGAGAGAATCAAATTAAAAAAATAAAAGGAGAATGGGGGAGGGCCCATACTAACGTAGAATGTGGGACAGAGACATAGTTGATGGGCCCAACCCATTTGGGTATCCCAAGCAGAAGGGAAGCCACGTGGCCTGGCCCCTTTGATGTCCTTTTTTATTTAATTAATTATGAGAAAAGAAAAAGGAAAAAAGAGTAAGAAAATGAATAATTTGGGAGAGGGGGGAGAGCATCATTACATTTTATTTAGCTTTCCGCTCCACTCTGCGTTTCTATTTGAATTACCATTTTTTTTATTTCTCAATTAACTTCTTAAACACTCTATTTTACTCTCCAACTAATAATTCTATTTTCATATTTAAGGCAACGCCCAAGTCTCTCTCTCTCTCTCTTCTGTACATATCGCCGGCGGCAGTTGGTTATCAATGGCGGCCAACAAGTTCGCGACTCTGATCCACCGTAACAGCAACAGACTCACTCTCATCCTCGTCTACGCTGTCCTCGAATGGACTCTCATCTTCTTCATCCTTCTCAACTCTCTCTTCTCTTTTTTCATCCTCCGCTTCGCCGATTTCTTTGGTCTCATCCGCCCATGTCTCCTCTGTTCCCGTCTCGATCGCTTCTTCCACTCCTCCTGCTCCTCCTCCTCTACCTCTCCTTCTTACCCCCATCTTTTCTGCCACGATCATGCTCTCCAGGTTTCCGGTTCCCGCTTCTGCCATACTCATCGGAAGTTCGCCGATTCCGCGAATTTCTGCGAGGACTGCTCCTCCTCTTCTGATTTCCCCAAGGAGTTTCTCCAGCTTTGTTCTTGTTGCGGAGCTACCGTTGAGAACCGAGACTCCCATCCTTGTCCTCCCATCAATTCCGATTCAGAGGTTTTAGGTTTTACCGATGACGGCATCCCGATCGGTGAAGAAATCCCCTTTGGAGTTGAGATTCCTGTCGAACATACCAGATTTCATATCGGTTGCCAGGAAGATAACGTAGGATCTGTGAATTCCCAGGAGCGAAGCTCTATGGCGGAAGAAGAAACAGACAAAAAGCCTCCTTCTGAAGGCGAGAAGATGAAAGAAGAAGATAATAATAGGTGTAATCAAACTGTTCCCGAAGCTCCCGTCGAAAAAGATGAGGAAGTTAACGATGATGGTGGTGATGATGATGCAGAAGAGGAATTCTCGTGTTTCATTTCCAGTTTCGACTGTAATAAGGAACATGTCCCGGCAAAGGAAGAAGAAAACGAGGCAGATTTGGTTATGGAGGTCGAGATTTCCCAGAAAAGTAGCGTTGCAGCGTTGTCGACGGATAAACCCACCGAAGCCGCCCAGAAACACCTCGAGTTCTACATCGATGGCCAGGACTGTCACTTAATTCCTATCGAGTTCTTCAGACCCGGCGAGGAAGTTCGAGAAATTTCCGACAGCAACGGCGATGTTATTCTTGATTTTGGTGCCGAGGCTGATTTCGCGGCGGGGAAAGGGGAATTCTCGGAGGAGACAGTCGCGTTTGCTGCGCAGTATGAATCAAAGCCAGAGGCTGATGAGGCGGTTCCAGGTTCTTTGCTTGGCTGGAACAAAATTTGATTGCCGTAGAGTTGTTTGATCGCATTTTGTAGTGATTTGTTAGTTGAAAATGCAGGTTCTTCAGCAAATGGTTTAGAGGAAATGGAGAAGGACGAAGAAGCTGATGCAGAAGTTTCGATAGGCACAGAGATTCCTGATCACGAACAAATCGATGGTGATGCCTCTCATGAAATCACTCCTGAGGACTACGACGACGATCCTGGTAAATTTCTTGCTTGATTTATTGAAATTAAGCATCTTAAATGCCTTTTTAACGAATAATATGCGTATGAAGAGATGCAATCATAGCCTTCCCTGACGTTCTTATTACTTTGTCTGAATAATGTGTGTGATACAGATCAAGCTGAAGAAGAGACGTTAGAGTTCAGGACATTGACGATCGAAACGAAAAGACCCTTCATAAACATCAGCCTTCAGGGCGTCGAGGAGAAGCTTCCGGAGACTCCCGGCTCATCATCGGACAGCCTCCACAGCCCACGCCATAGTCAGTTTCATCTCGACAGAAGAGAATCAGGAGCTGAAGACTGTGTGGATGCTGAGATTGAGTCTCCTGATGGAAACCTCACCATGGAGAAGCTCAAGGCTGCGTTGCAGGGAGAGAGAAAGGCGCTGAATGCCTTATATGCGGAGCTAGAGGAAGAGAGAAGCGCGTCTGCGGTTGCGGCGAATGAAACCATGGCTATGATAAATAGATTGCAGGAAGAAAAGGCAGCAATGCAGATGGAGGCGTTGCAGTACCAGAGGATGATGGAGGAACAATCTGAGTATGATCAAGAAGCTCTGCAGCTCATGAACGAGCTTTTAGTCAAACGAGAGAAGGAGAAAGCAGAGCTTGAGAAGGAGCTCGAATTGTACAGAAGAAGAGTGGAGGAGTACGAATGGATGGAAAATAGGAGGAGGAGGAGGAGAGATTCGTCGGTGGATTCATATGAAAATGAGGGATTGGGGGAGAAGAGCAATTCAGATGAGGAAAATGGGAGGAGTGAGAGGAAGAGCACGCCGGTAGACGAAGTGGTTGGTATGGAGGAATGTTTAGGTGATTTGGAGGGAGAGAGGGTTTGGATTCTAGGGCGGCTGAAAGTTCTGGAAGAGAAACTGAGTGATCTGAATGAGGAAGAGGATGATGTTACAAGAGATGGCAATGGGCATGTCTGGGAAAACAGGCACTTGCATGCGAAGGAAACAAATGGGCGGCACAAGGTTGTGAAATCAAAGAGGTTACTTCCGCTGTTCGATGCGACAGAGGCAGAGGCCGAGATGGGAAATGGAAAGCAGAAGGAGAATGAGGCAGAGGCCCAGATGGGAAATGGAAAGCAGAAGGAGAATGAGGCAGAGGCCCAGATGGGAAATGGAAAGCAGAAGGAGAATGAGGCAGAGGCCCAGATGGGAAATGGAAAGCAGAAGGAGAATGGGATAGAAGAACTGTACGAGAGAATAGAAGGACTGGAAGCAGACAGAGAGTTCATACGGCATTGCGTTGGATCTTTGAGAAAAGGGGATAAAGGGGTGAAGATTCTCCATCAGATTCTGCACCATCTTACTCTTCTCCGGAATATGGATCCTCCATTAGTGAATTCGGGGGCAGAGTGGTGACAATCATTTCAACCTTTTTTCTTTGAGACACTCATATATATAAACATGTTTATTATAATTTTTTAATGGTCATTTGAAATTCCAGCTGCCTCTGTAGAGTAAGGAGATCTGTCTTTGCACATTTAGAAACTTTAGGGAGATAGGGTTTTTCTTTTAATTCGAAAAAAAATGTAAGAAAGAAGAGGTAAGTAACCTCAATGTTGAATGTGTGGATGATGGGTTCGTCCTAAAAAAATGTAATTGTTTGTGGATGCTGAGATTGAGTCTCCTGATGGAAACCTCACCATGGAGAAGCTCAAGGCTGCGTTGCAGGGAGAGAGAAAGGCGCTGAATGCCTTATATGCGGAGCTAGAGGAAGAGAGAAGCGCGTCTGCGGTTGCGGCGAATGAAACCATGGCTATGATAAATAGATTGCAGGAAGAAAAGGCAGCAATGCAGATGGAGGCGTTGCAGTACCAGAGGATGATGGAGGAACAATCTGAGTATGATCAAGAAGCTCTGCAGCTCATGAACGAGCTTTTAGTCAAACGAGAGAAGGAGAAAGCAGAGCTTGAGAAGGAGCTCGAATTGTACAGAAGAAGAGTGGAGGAGTACGAATGGATGGAAAATAGGAGGAGGAGGAGGAGAGATTCGTCGGTGGATTCATATGAAAATGAGGGATTGGGGGAGAAGAGCAATTCAGATGAGGAAAATGGGAGGAGTGAGAGGAAGAGCACGCCGGTAGACGAAGTGGTTGGTATGGAGGAATGTTTAGGTGATTTGGAGGGAGAGAGGGTTTGGATTCTAGGGCGGCTGAAAGTTCTGGAAGAGAAACTGAGTGATCTGAATGAGGAAGAGGATGATGTTACAAGAGATGGCAATGGGCATGTCTGGGAAAACAGGCACTTGCATGCGAAGGAAACAAATGGGCGGCACAAGGTTGTGAAATCAAAGAGGTTACTTCCGCTGTTCGATGCGACAGAGGCAGAGGCCGAGATGGGAAATGGAAAGCAGAAGGAGAATGAGGCAGAGGCCCAGATGGGAAATGGAAAGCAGAAGGAGAATGGGATAGAAGAACTGTACGAGAGAATAGAAGGACTGGAAGCAGACAGAGAGTTCATACGGCATTGCGTTGGATCTTTGAGAAAAGGGGATAAAGGGGTGAAGATTCTCCATCAGATTCTGCACCATCTTACTCTTCTCCGGAATATGGATCCTCCATTAGTGAATTCGGGGGCAGAGTGGTGACAATCATTTCAACCTTTTTTCTTTGAGACACTCATATATATAAACATGTTTATTATAATTTTTTAATGGTCATTTGAAATTCCAGCTGCCTCTGTAGAGTAAGGAGATCTGTCTTTGCACATTTAGAAACTTTAGGGAGATAGGGTTTTTCTTTTAATTCGAAAAAAAATGTAAGAAAGAAGAGGTAAGTAACCTCAATGTTGAATGTGTGGATGATGGGTTCGTCCTAAAAAAATGTAATTGTTTCGACATTTTGACCTCTCTATCTCTCTATGTGTATTATTTCCTTTTCAATCAACTATAACTAATAATCTAAACAAAGTCCACAACACGTTTGTATGGTTGGTTCCACCGCGTTTCCCCCAAAGTCAAAGACTCGGCGACCATATCCACACGTGATTGTAATTGTAAACTCAAATGATTTTTACTGCAGTGAGAGTGTAATGAAGAAAATAAAGGGACGTCTCCTTTTCCTGCCTGGCTGCTTCTCTTTAGATTAGATTTATATTCTCTTTATATATTCAGCGGAGAGAGGTCCTCCTCTTTGATTTTCTTCCTTTTTACCCAATTGAAGGAAGATCGTCTTTTCTTGCTCCCCAATCCCATCCTCACAGCTCCTGACCATCTTCACTTCCCCATCTCCCTCCTTTTTCCATCCCAAATTCTCTCTTCTCTTCGTGTTTTTGTTTGTCTTCTCAATTTCCATGGGAATTCTATATAGTCCATGACCAAGTCCATGAATTTCTTCCAAGGTCTCATCAAACCCTTCAAGCACGGCTCTACCAGAGGTAATCACCTTTCTTCCTTTCTAAATCCATGCTTCATCTTAGGGTTTTCACTTCTCCTTATCTTACGCTTTTCTCTGATCCATGCCTCGCTACAAGGTTTCGGCGAAGATGATATCGAGCGGATAGCTGCTCTCGAGCAAAAGGTGTTCCCATTTCAGGCCTTGGTCTCTGCTACCAGGAATTTCCACTCCCACAACAAACTCGGCGAAGGTGGATTTGGACCCGTCTACAAGGTATTCCCGAGTAAACATGATAATTGTCTCGAAACGAATTCAGATATCATTCATGTGGATCATTTTAGGGTTGTTTGGTTAGCTGATGAGGAGAATTGCGTGTTTAGGGAAGGTTATCAGATGGTAGAGAAATAGCTGTGAAGAAATTATCTGTGACCTCAAGACAAGGCAAAAACGAGTTTGTAAACGAAGCCAAGCTACTTGCTAAGGTTCAGCATCGCAATGTTGTCAATCTTTACGGTTATTGCACCCACGGAGACGACAAACTCTTGGTCTACGAGTATGTCTCTAATGAGAGCCTCGACAAGCTTCTCTTCAGTAAGTATCCCTCACTCTCCCCTTCCCTCATTTCTCACTCATATAATATCAAATACCACTAAGTCATCCATCTACCACCTATACTTGGGATTCAGATTGGCCATCTGGGGAGCCCCTCTCCTCCCTTTTGCTTTCTTGCTTTGCTACCTTACCTAATTAGTTTTGGCCCATCAAAGTTGACCAAGATATCTTCTTCCTTTCAATTTCTCTCTTATTTTATTTTATTGTTTGAGTTTTAAATGCTGTGGAAGGGGACGGCTACCCATAATTTGACTTGACTTTTCAGTAGAGCACAGAGTTCAGAATGTAATTTACGTTGCTTAAACGAACAACACTCTTTGCGATATTTGGATCCGCCAAAAGATTTTTCTTTGCGCTCATTTCATAGGTTTACCCATATAGCAAACTGGTAGAACTGCACTCAAAAGCATCAAAAGCCGTATTTATACAATTTTGCACCTCATAACTGTCTGCTATTCTTGTTTCTAATTAATTACAACCATTACAAACGCTCACAGCTACTACAGATGTATACATTCAATCCATATCTTCTGCGGGTTCTGATTCCTTCTACTCTCTTAGAAATTCTCGTGAGCGATAACGGCAGCTTGGCACAGAAATATTCACATTGATCTTGCTCCATGTGGTTTCTATGCAGAGTCCAACAGAAGAGCAGAGCTAGACTGGAAGCAGAGGCTCGAGATCATAACTGGGATCGCTCGTGGACTGCTATACCTCCACGAAGATGCGCCCAACTGCATCATCCACAGAGACATCAAGGCCGGCAATATTCTCCTGGATGATAAATGGGTTCCAAAGATTGGAGATTTTGGAATGGCCCGGCTCTTCCCTGAAGATCGAACACACGTCAACACTCGCGTGGCAGGCACCAAGTAAGCCTCTATGGTTACCCCTTAAAGCTTGTGGTGTTTGTGTTATCAAACTACCCTTCCTATAGCACCAAGTGTCCTGTTTAAGATGTTTGCGTCAGCACATACAAATGCGCATACCTTTTATCTTTCTAGAAGAAATGCCGTGGGTGTAAACAGGCATCTCTGCATCTGCGGACATCTAGCAGATTCTGTCAATCGCACTTGCTTTCATTGAATTTAAACTGTAGCATGTCACAGATAGATTGCACCCTTTTGTGCTGTTTGTTGGGTTGAAGTGTTCATTGTTTTTATGCATGGAAAACAGTGGTTATATGGCGCCAGAATATGTCATGCACGGTGTGCTAACGGTGAAGGCAGACATATTCAGCTTTGGGGTTTTGATCCTGGAGATCATTAGCGGACAGAAAAACTCGAGTTTTAGTTCGAGACATGCAGATCAGACTTTTCTTGAATGGGTAAGGCTGCAATCGGATGTGATGTGTCTTGACCTGACACAACCTAGACTGAAGGTCCCTTCAGTAAGAGATGTGTAATGTGATTTTTTTTTGGATGTTGTTGGCAGGCGTATAAGCTATACAAGAAAGGGAGGAGTATGGAGATTGTAGACCCTGTGATTGCAGCGTCGGCGGATCCAGAGCAAGTCAAACTCTGCGTTCAGATTGGACTGCTGTGCGTGCAGGGGGATCCGCTGCAACGGCCGCACATGAGACGCATAGTTCTGCTGCTCTCCCGAAAACCTGGGCATCTGGAAGAACCCACTCGACCAACCTTCACGGGGTCTCGATACAGGCGATCCTATCAGGACACTGCTGGAACGTCCTCAGCTGGAACCACATCAACCACGCACTCTAATTCAGATTCCTTCGGTTCCAATCTGAACACCAACACAGGAACCAGCAGAGGTACTCTGACACGCTCCCCAGCCACTCATAACGGTAGCTCGGACTCGCGGGGGAAACGTCAGTTGTGGAGTTATTGAAGTAAATATCCTTTGTAAATAAATAGCTAAAAGGGCCGAGTGATTATTATTATTATTATTATTATTATATAGTAGTTATTTTTTTTCCTAGTAATAAATTTTTGGGGCATTTAGTGATAAAAGAAGTAAAAGTAGCTTTGGGATTGTAAGAGAGGAAGAAGAAGAAAAGAAAAATGATTTATTTGTTTGTTAATTTATAAATATGATTATTAAATGAAAATGAAGATTTTGTTTATTTGTTAATTAAATGAAAAAAGGGGGGAAGAGGCGAACCACACGCGTCAGCCTCTGCGTCCATTGCGTCCATCCTTTCTTTTATTTTCCTTCCTACAAGTAGAAGCTTTTATCATCAACGCCCTCCGCATCTCCTCCTTCGCTACTTCTTCTTCTTCCGCCATTGCTACACAAATGGTTTCCTTCTCTGTCTCCCGCGTTCCCACCTCTCCCTTTGATGGCCAGAAACCTGGAACTTCTGGCCTCCGTAAGAAGGTTTCTCCATTCCCTCTTCGCTTTTCTCTTCAATTGGATTTCAGATCCCATTTCTATTGGATTTCGTTTATTAATGCTAGATCTTCTCGAACGAACGACTGTTAGGTGACACTAAGCATGTGTTTTTACTCGATTTATGTATGGATCCGTCTTAAGACAAGTGAACGATAAACGAATCGCCGGATCTGTTCATTTATGATGCGATCAGGGCATTCATTTAGTTATATTGGCTTGTTTGGGTTCTGGACATTGTTGTACAACTAATGCATCAATTCGTGTTCAGAGAGAGCACGCGATTGCTCACTAACTCTAACGGATCCAGGCTCCATTTTATACTGCAATTTGCAATTCATCAAACTTGATAGATTTATTTTGCATAAGAAAATGTTTTATGGATCTGGGGGATTTGGACAATGTGCGAAAGCCCGATCCAGCAATGCAGACAAATTGAATCACTATTGTATACTCTTTGATCAATGATATGGTGGTGTAACATGACAGGTAAAAGTCTTCATGCAACCCCATTACCTGCAAAATTTTGTCCAGGCTACTTTCATTGCTCTTACTCCAGAGAAAGTCAGAGGTAAGATTGCCCTTACCCACCTCTCTTGATGCTCGTGTGCACATTTCTTAACTTAATTGGGCCAGCCACACATCTGTATATATATTTCTTAACTTGTGCAGGTGCTACACTTGTTGTCTCTGGTGATGGGCGTTATTTCTCCAAGGATGCTATTCAGGTATGTGGTTGTCTGAATTTGTGTGGATCAAGTTTTGCATGACAATATGAATACAATGCTCTCATGCAAGGAACTCTCATATCATAAGGATTGCTTTTTCATTTCTTACTGAATAAATCTGATTTTTTTATTTCCAGATAAAGATTCTTTTAGAGGTGCTCAAACAATAGTATGTCCTTTCTTGACAGATCATTATTAAGATGGCTGCTGCTAATGGTGCAAGACGTGTATGGGTTGGCCAAAACGGATTGCTATCAACTCCAGCTGTTTCCGCTGTGATTCGTGAAAGAGTGGGCGCCGATGTGAGATTTCTTTCCTTGAACTCACGTTCTTCATGTGATTTTTGGATTTCTTCTCTATGTTGCTGTATAAGGCCATTCATGGGCACAAAATGAAATTATGGTTATAGGAATCTAACTCAGAGTCTCCAATTTCAGGGATCTAAAGCAACAGGAGCATTTATATTAACTGCAAGTCACAATCCTGGTGGCCCTACTGAGGTCAACTCTCTTCTTGATCCCTCCTCTGTCCTGCTGTCTGTTTTTCATGTTTAGTTCTTGTTTCCCGTTTAACTCTACAAGACTAAAAGTTCCTCTCATGCTCTTCTGCTGCAGGACTTCGGAATTAAATACAATATGGGAAATGGTGGACCTGCTCCTGAATCAATCACTGATAATATCTACGAGAATACGAAGACAATCAACGAGTACCTAATAGCTGAAGATCTTCCAGATGTACTTAATGCATTCTGAAAAATCCCCTTATTCCCTGTCTTCTGCGTTTTAGTAGTCTTAGCCTTCTTTGTTTCCATGATTGAATGCCATAGGTCGATATTTCTGCTATTGGTCTCACCAGCTTTGAGGGACCTGAAGGGCAATTTGATGTCGATGTCTTTGATTCTGCGGATGACTATGTGAAACTAATGAAGTAAGTTTCTCCTCGTTGCATTTAAGAGAGTGGATCAGGTTCTGCCTCCATCTGTGTGGTCTATGTGAAAAGCTAATTTTCTCTCTGTCTCTTCAGGTCAATCTTTGACTTCAAATCTATTCGCAATCTGCTTACGTCTCCAAAATTTTCATTCTGGTGAGTTCTTTTTGTTACCTTCAGTCCTTGACTTGTTGACAGACCTTTTCCTTTTCTGTTCTTTTCGTTACCCATTGCTTATTTCTTGAAAGTTTTATTTCATTTTGGTATATGAAGCTATGATGCATTACATGGAGTTGCTGGAGCTTATGCGCACCGCATCTTTGTTGAGGAACTTGGCGCACAAGAAAGTTCGTTATTGAATTGCACACCCAAGGTCTCGTTGTTGTCTATTAGGAACTAATATTCTTTAACTTAAGACAAAATACAATGTTAAATCTCTTCCTGAATGATGATGTAACATCGTACAGGAGGACTTTGGAGGAGGGCATCCGGATCCCAATCTGACCTATGCTAAAGAGCTCGTGGAACGCATGGGATTGGGTAAATCTGATACTGGGGTTGAGCCTCCGGAGTTTGGTGCAGCTGCTGACGGTGATGCCGATCGTAACATGGTCCTTGGTAAAAGGTAGCTTAATGTTGTTTTTGTAAGTAAAAACGCGGGCATGGAATAGGTATACAGAATGGTTTTAACGCAAAAAGATATCTTTCTTCTTAGGTTCTTCGTTACCCCTTCGGATTCGGTAGCCATAATCGCAGCAAATGCTGTTGCGGCCATCCCATATTTCAGCTCTGGTTTAAAAGGTGTTGCGAGGTAAATACCCAGATTTGCTTTATTTAATTTGAGCATGAACGAAAATGCAGGATCTGAATGTTACACTGCTTAAGGCAATTGATGCTATCTTCTCTTCTCGTTGAACTCTCAGTTTTCATTTTCTTATTTCAGGAGCATGCCGACCTCAGCTGCCCTTGATGTTGTTGCCACAAGCTTGAATTTGAAGTTCTTTGAGGTACATATCACCATACAACTGCTCCTCGTATCATTTATTTATTATACATAATTTGTTTTTAAAATATAATTATATTACCAGGTTCCGACTGGCTGGAAGTTTTTTGGTAATCTGATGGATGCCGGGATGTGCTCAGTCTGTGGCGAAGAAAGTTTCGGAACTGGTTAGCTTCTGTTTGTTAGAATTTACCATTTGTTATTCGGTGCCCACGGGATTTCTAAAAGGAGGTATTCCAACAGGGTCGGATCATATCCGTGAGAAAGATGGGATATGGGCAGTTCTTGCTTGGCTCTCCATCCTCGCTCACAAGAACAGTGGAAACCTTGGTGGGGACTCAAATCTGGTCTCAGTTGAAGATATTGTTCGTCAGCACTGGGCCACCTATGGCCGACACTATTACACTCGATACGACTATGAGGTAAAATTAATACTTTCATGATCACCTTTCATACTCGGAACATCAACGACTCTTACCATTTTGTTTAATGTCTCCGAAGAACGTAGATGCTGCTGCAGCTAAGGAACTCATGGCATACTTGGTCAAATTGCAATCTTCTCTCCCTGAAGTCAACAAGTAAACTCTTCTGTTTTCTTAAAGGTTTTAACTTTTTTGTTTCTCCTCTAGGATGTGCTTATTAAAGCCTCTTAATCTCTTGATTTTTATTCAGAATGGTGAAGGGAATCCATTCAGATGTGGCAAATGTCTCCCATGCCGATGAATTTGAATACACGGATCCAGTTGATGGTTCCATCTCAAAGCACCAGGGCATCCGCTACTTGTTCGAGGATGGATCACGACTTGTAAGATATCGTTTCTTATGTGTGTTTTTTTTTATTCGTTATGAGTTCTGAAAGGGAGGAAGAAGAAATCATATTTGGTAATGATAATAATGGTGAAGACTATTTAGTATATGAAAACTAATCCTTGACCGAAAACTGGGTGAAGGTATTCCGTCTCTCGGGGACGGGCTCAGAAGGAGCAACCATCCGGCTGTATATTGAACAGTATGAGAAGGATGCGGCAAAAACTGGGCGAGACTCTCAGGAAGCACTCGGACCACTGGTTAGGAATCTTTAATAGATATGAATGTAGAAAGTTGCTGAGGTTATTGAATAAAAGAATAAAATGAATGAATGAATGAATGAACAGGTGGACGTGGCTCTGAAGCTGTCAAAGATGGAGGAGTTCACCGGCCGATCAGCCCCCACCGTCATTACATAGAGGTGCGCTTTGTTGTGTCTTTCTTTGGGCGGATGTCGTTTCTATACTCATAATAATAATAATAATAATAATATAGCTAAAGAGAGAAAGAGAGACTTCTGATTGTGGATTTTTCAACAAATTTTATGATTTTATATTATTATACATATGTATGTGTTTTCTATTTGCATGTAATTTGTAAGGGTGAAATGTTGGGTCGTCGATTGCCCTGCTTCGGCATCGTTCCTTCGATAACACTAATCTCTCTCGGATTTTTAA
This sequence comes from Gynandropsis gynandra, assembly GCA_036759665.1. NCBI lineage: Eukaryota > Viridiplantae > Streptophyta > Magnoliopsida > Brassicales > Cleomaceae > Gynandropsis > Gynandropsis gynandra. The sequence goes on along the minus strand of CM071860.1, from coordinate 70,911,268 downwards.
TAATGATTCCCTACCAACATAAGTAATATATATGTTTTCGCATATATATATATATAAGTATTAATAATAAAAAAATTGTTGATGGAAATAGTGTAATCAGACGAGATATGTAACTAGGGGCCGGGGAATGATACATATAAGTTGATAGTATAAAAACATGAGACAGAAAAACAAATAAAATAGACGAGGGACACGTGTCGGAAAAAAGACCAATGGATTGCGATGAGAAGCAGAGGACCGACCGTTGTTTCAGTGGCTCGTGAACCCCTTTTTTTACTCTCTTTGAATAAACAATAATAATAATAAGATAATGAACTGATGCATTATTTTTATTGTTATTATTAATATGTGTGGCTATGAAGGCAAAACCTTGACTGTCATCTGTCCTTTTAAGGAAAACAAGAGTTAAGAGTTGATGTCACTACAAAGAGTCACGGGTTCTTGTTTTTCTTTCTCACTTATTATTTATTTATTTATTACATGAAACTCCAAAGGAAGAGCAGTCCCCAGTTTTAGGCTGCTTCTCTTGTCTTCTTCCCTTCTTTTCTTCCTTTTTCAAATCTTCCACATTTATATTAATTTGATTATAGCTTTTTATATATAATTATATAAAAAAATGATTTCAATATATCAGACGCCCAAAGAGACATTGAAAAAAGAGTCTTTAAAAGAGTCGATCGATATAGTAAGACTCACTCACGTGTGTCTTCAATTTAATAAATCTTCGTATTTGTTCCATTTTTCTCATTACCACAAATTTTATCTCTAAGAGTTTCTTTTTCTCCCCATGTTTATATATATATATGTATATGCAAAACAGGTGGATTATCCTGAATGAGAAGATGGATAGATCGTATAGCTGTTATGTTATTTTAATTTTATGTGGAGAAGCATATGATAGCGATCGTCGACCATAAGATATATTCCTTTGATTGCATGCTTCGATGTTTTTCTTTATTATTATTTTTATTATTATTATTTATATTACTTTCTTTTTTAATTGCAAGTTGGAGCTAACTACAAAATAGAAGAAGCGAATATTTGCTCCAGTTCTTCTGTTTCTGGGAAAATCATATACGAGCATATGTTCGGTATACCAAACATCATATAATTTATATATTCCCCTCTTACATGTGCGTACACACATATATATATATATATGTATATATATACAGAGAGCTTTGGAGGTGATCAGTAGTATCTTATATATGTGCTTACATATAACTGTTTGTCGGCCATGAACGTAGAATAAAAGAGACCAAGGAGTAGTGGAATTACAGGCTTACACCGCATGCGTATTCATAGTCATACTGCTTTCTTAATTACAATCCTTTCTGACTATTTTGACTGTTATACTTTTAAGCAAAAAATAAAGAATAATAACGTGAACACGTATATGCATGGATAATATACAAAATCTTAACAATTTTATATGTACTACATATAAACAATAAATAATTCGTAAAAATGACTAATATTTCGGGAGAAAGAAACATGGCAACCAACAACAAAAAGTTCAATATTGTACTAGAAAAGGGAAATTGACTTTTTAAATGAAAAAGTTTTTATTCATGATGCGTGGACAAGGTTATAAAGTACGAAAAATTCAGAAAAAAATAATGATTAAAGATACAATTAGTAGATGGAAAACGGCATTATTTGGTAAATGTTGTTACTCAGAATGCTGGACTCATTTGGAGAAAATCCCAATGGACAACCAAAACCCCATTTTTATATCATTATTTAAACAAAAAAAAAGTACAATAATAACAAATGGAAATCCACAGATTTATTATATATCGTACCAAATGAAATGACAAAAGCAATCATATATTGTTATCATGCACGCGTAATGAACAATATTCACACAAAAAAAAAGTTTTTTTTAAGGATCAATGAATAGCTTTATCGGCGTAGTGGTTAACCAACGCGAGCGCATTGCTCGTGAGCTTCTTGACGCCTTCCACACGCTCGCACACGTCATCCTTCTCCGGGTCGTCGCCGACGTCTTCGAAGGCGTCCGTACAAGTATCCTCGTCGGTCAGAGCAGCGCTGAGCCACGTCTGCACATTGCTCATTTGGAACCTAAACGTCTCCACCGACCCCGTCCACGTCACCAGCTGCCTCATCTGTTTCATTGACCCCTTCATCTCCTCCGCCGCGTCCTTGAAGTTCTCGAAGCAGTCCCTGAGCACTGCGGCGGCGCGTGACTCGTCGGGGTGCGTCATGTTGGCTAAATAGGAGGCGAGCTCACGGGTCTTGTTTAGAGTGACGGAGATGGCGGCGCGAGCAAGGCGGGCCGGGTCGTTCTGGACGGAGCCAGCGAAAGCGGAGAGCGAGGCCAAGCAGACGTCCGGGTACAACGTAACGTTGCAGGTCGTACGGATGAAATCTGAGTCATCGGATGAGAGTGGAGGAGAATCAACGGCCAGGATTGATGGGAGAGTGAGGAAGATTATTGTAAGCAGTAAAATGAGAGCTTTCTCCATGTTTTTTTTGTTGTGTTTTGCTTTCTTTGAGGTGGATGGCGCATATATAGAAGAACCCGGGAGAATGATTTTACCAAAATGCCCTCGATTACCCCGAAAATGGTTAACATAATGAATTTGATTTATACGATAGAGACTATTTGTGCATACAAAAATGCGATTACATCCAAATAATGTTGTTTATGAGAATATTTGTATTGTTTATTCTTCGGGATAATTTTTTTAAATATTATTGACGTTTTATTTTAGAAAAATTATAACATGCAAAGTGACTAATATAACATGCGTTTTTAATGGGTTGGATTGATCAAAATAACACACTCGATGGTTATGGACATGGACTACTCTAGGTAGCCCATTTAAATTTATAATCAAAATACCATTATATTAAACGGTATTTGCTTGTATTGTAAAATAAAAAGACTATAATCTACGAGTGAACTTATGTAACATACGGTTTTTAATGAGTTGAATTGAGCTGTTCCACTATGTATGATAAACAGAATTGATCTGATTTTTTTTTTAAAAAAAAATACAATCAATGGTAGATTTGGTTAGACTAGATTGGTTAGCTCATTTAACCGCAAATAGCAATTACCATATATAGTAAAGGATATCTGTTTGAACCAAAAAACAAAAAACCTAAATGAGATTTGACTGCGTAACAACCTACTCATAGAATTCATCCTCTTCTTAATAGCTGTTTTATTAAAATTTAATTAGACATTGATAAACTGATGATAAAATTAATGGAGAATCAAAACAGATTTCGACTATTATTGAGAAATGGAAGAACAAAATGTGTATGTAACATTGTGTTGGTTTTGCAGTGAGTAAAAAAAGTAAATATTTTATGATGTAAATAAGGCCATAAGAGTCAATGATGTATGACTACATGTCGCCCATGTAACGACGCAGTAAGCCCACGGGAACGCTGGCGTACTGCGCCGCATCAGTTAGGCGAGCGGTGACGTCAGCCTTGGTCGGACTCTCCGGCGCATTGAACTCGCCCAGAAAATCACTGACGTCGTTCTTGGTGTTTAGGAAATCCCACTGCACGCTTACGAGGGCCGCTTGGAACTCCTCCTCAGGCATCTTCGGCTTTGGCACCAGCTTCTTCATCTCATTCGCCCCTTCCTTCTGGTCCGCCACCGCGTTATTCACCAACGACTTCGCCGCCGTCACCTTATCTACCAGCTTCTGGCCCGATCCCCGTGGAATCTGAAGCTTCGAGAGGTAATCGGAGGTCTCCATCACTTTTCCCAGCGATAACTCTACGGATTTGAGGCACATCCTTCCCACGTCGCCGCCGAAGCTGCGGGAGAACGGCATCAGGAGCTTTACGCAAAAGTCGGGGTTGCTATTGACCTTGCAGGTGCTACGGACGAACTCCTCGTCGCGGGCTTCCGCCAGATGGCGCGATGCGGCGGTGGGGTTTGTCCGGAGAATTACAACGAAAACCATAACAACGGTGACAGCATTTAGGCGATTCATGATTTTCTCTTCTTGATTTTCTCTTGTTTGAAATGTATGAGTTCGATGCGACGAATATATAGGGTCGTGGAAAGACTTGAGTTGACGATAATACCCCTGTTCGTTATGGCAAGTAAATATTTGGGTCAATGGTATTTTGGAAACTTAACATCAATCAGTATGTGATTTGATAATAATAATACATGAAAGAAAATATTTACTATTTTATCATAATTGCATTTTTATGAAAAAAAATCTTACAATGGGCACGAATGTTTTCTTACGGGCTCTGTAAATTATGGGCTTTAAACGGCCCATTTAAGAGACCGCAAGCTTTCTTGTCTGCGGCTACGAAACGTCGTCGTGTTACTCCTGATGCTTTTTCAATTAATAATAAATAAGAATTGGGAAGATTGTTTATCCGAATAATTAAAGCAGTCTGCGATTACACCGAGTTATTTTACCCATTCATTTGTTTATTTATCACATCGCAGGCTATTTATTTGAATGGCATTGCATGGAAGTTATTGTCAGGACTGATGACTAATTATTATGCGAATTATTGTAATTATAATCCCTACAATTATGAACACATTAACAATCAGCTCGAAAATTATTAGGTAGATCTATCTATAAATAATAATGTACGTAGAATATAAATGGGAATGAAATTGAAATATAACAATAATTAGAGAGACAAAAAGGAGAAATGGTTGCGTGGCAGAGTATATACAGCGAGGGGATCACATGGCAAAACCCTTCATTAGCTTTCTCTAGTCAACCCTTTCATTATTCCCTCATTTATCTTTTTATTGGTAAAAACATTCATCCATATTAATTACTCTAACAATTTCATTCATCCATGTAATACGGCCTTAATTTCGACACCAATTAATCATTAAAGATGTACAAGTTTTCTCTTTGGATGTGACAAAAAAAAGCCTAAATTAATGGCAAGAAAATGCGAAATCTCTCGTGAATCTAACGTAATCAACCTGGTTAACGAAAATCAAATTGGATGCTTTACACGTGTCAGGTGACAATTGGGCGGTGATTCACATGTCCACCTCTCTTATTAATTTTCCCCACTTTGTTTGGATTCTCCACCGTACCGACGGCGTACCCCTCTCCCCCATTAAATTCCAAACCCTAACCCGGGTGGGTCATCGCCGTATCCGACCCGACCCGGTCAAGCGTCTTTGGTCTTGGGAATCAAAACCCCCCATACCATACCCAACCAATCTAACATGGAGCCCCGTCCAATCAAATAGGTCCGCGTGGACACTCCCTATTGGCTCTGCCTCTGGAATCCAAGGGGACTTTTTTAGTATAAAGAGCCCACGTTACTCTTTCTCTCACCCCTCGCTCTCTCTCTCTTCCCCAAAGCACAGCAAAAGAGCACAAAAGAAAGACAAAACAGAGAGAGAATGGCGCCAAAGTCCCTACCTTTCTCGGGGATCGCTCTTCCCGTGATTATTATGGTTGCAATGCTGTTGTGTTCGCGGCCGATCAGTGCCGGTCACGACTACCGCGACGCCCTCCGTAAGAGCATTATGTTCTTCGAAGGCCAACGCTCTGGCAAACTCCCTCCTGATCAACGTCTCCGCTGGCGCCGTGATTCAGCCTTGCGTGACGGCTCCTCTGCCGGTGTACGCCTTCATTCCCTCCCTCCCTCATTCTACTTACCCACATTGTCACTCTGACGATTTTATTTTGGTTTCCTCGAAATTTACAGGTGGATTTGACGGGAGGGTACTACGATGCCGGAGACAACGTGAAGTTTGGGTTTCCGATGGCGTTCACGACGACTATGCTGTCGTGGAACATCATCGACTTCGGTAAGACGATGGGACCGGAGCTAAAGAATGCCGTCAAAACGGTAAAATGGGGGACGGATTATCTTTTGAAAGCGACGGCGATTCCAGGCGTAGTTTTTGTTCAGGTGGGAGACGCATACTCCGATCACAACTGCTGGGAGAGGCCGGAGGACATGGACACTCTCCGAACTGTCTACAAAATAGACAAGGCGCACCCTGGTTCCGATGTGGCCGGTGAAACAGCCGCGGCTCTGGCCGCAGCCTCAATCGTGTTCAGGAAACGAGACCCATCATACTCCCGTCGCCTCCTCGACCGAGCGGTCAGGGTACGTTCGCTTTCACGCCTTCTCTTTTTACGACGTCGTTATCACTATCTCGTTTTATGTGTCCTGTCTCCGTTAAAAAGCAATAACTACTAGAGTGTGTTTTTTTACTGGTTTAACTGATTTTCATATCTAATGGATGAGATTTATTTATCTGCCTCGGGCCATGAGCTGCGTTACAGGACTTTTCGGTTTTCCAATTTATTTTCCCACTTTTCGGTGATTATATTTAAAATTGTATTAAAATAAAAGTCGAAAAAGAAAGAAAGGTTGAATAAAATGAGTTATTCCTTGCTTGTGTGGGGGAGGAGATTCTGCAGACGTGTACTGACAATGTGTTTGAGCACTTTGACGTTAGATTCTATCAATACAGTCATCGCTATTTTAAAATTTGACCGTACAGTAATCTGACATCCAAAAAAGCAAAGAAAAAATGACGTTGAAGTCACGGGTCTGACCAGTTTGTGAAGGAGAAATATTAGAGTAAAAATGGTGAACGGATGCAGGTATTCGCGTTCGCAAACAAGTACAGGGGGGCGTACAGTTCGAGCCTTTACCACGCGGTCTGTCCATTTTACTGCGATTTTAACGGATATCAGGTAAAAAAAGGGAGGAGTGAAAATGAAAAAGAGAATAGGATCAATGATAAATAATATAAGAAAGGATTGGACAGGATGAGTTGCTGTGGGGAGCGGCCTGGCTGCACAAAGCATCGAGGAGGAGAGCTTACAGAGAATACATAGTGAAGAATGAGGTGATCCTGAGGGCTGGGGATACCATCAATGAGTTTGGTTGGGATAACAAGCATGCTGGCATTAATGTCCTCATCTCCAAGGTTATTTTTGTCTTTCTCAAACAGATGGCTCCTTATTTGTTCAATGTAAGGTCGATGGAGCATTCTAAAAGCTTCATCAACTCAATTCAAAGTTTGATGTTAGGGATAGAGGGTGTCTTCAGCTGAAGAAGATTGCATATTTATCAAAAAGAAAAGAGAAAAAGGGAGCACATGAGAATAGGAAAAGTTGATGTGAAGTGGGAGCCAATCTTAAAGATAGACATTCTCTTCATTTGTCGTCAGCTGTTCATATATTCTCGATAGATTTTGGCATCGTTTCATTAATTTTCACTTGTTTATATTATAAAAATTAAAATATAAAAGGGGATGGCAGTGCCTCACATGGCCAATTTGACGCATGGATAAGTGGTAGATGAGATGCATCTCTTATTATATCTATATCTATATATATATTTACATTTGTTTTGTTGTGACAGGAGGTGCTAATGGGAAAAGCAGACTATTTCGAGTCTTTCAAGCATAATGCAGACGGATTTATCTGTTCTTTATTGCCTGGGATTTCTCACCCGCAAGTCCAATATTCACCAGGTACATTCATTCACTCTTATTATTATAAATCATTAATCATAAATCTGTCTCTTTGTATTTTAATCATGGTGGTTCATATACTGATAAAACAGGAGGGCTGTTGTTCAAGACGGGAGGGAGTAACATGCAGCATGTCACGTCTCTCTCTTTCCTCCTCTTGGCCTACTCTAACTATCTTAGCCACGGCAAGAAGGTCGTGGCCTGTGGGGAGCGCACAGCCGCCCCGTCTCTCCTCCGCCAAGTCGCCAAGCGTCAGGTGGACTACATTCTCGGAGACAACCCCATGAGGATGTCGTACATGGTGGGGTACGGACCAAGGTACCCCCAGAGGATCCACCACAGGGGGAGCTCCCTCCCATCCCTCACGGCCCATCCCACCCATATAAAGTGCAAGGAAGGTTCCAGATATTTCCTGAGCGCACACCCAAACCCAAACCTGCTGGTAGGAGCCGTGGTGGGAGGTCCGAACGTGACGGATACGTTCTTAGACGCAAGGCCGTTCTTCCAACAGTCTGAGCCCACCACTTACATCAACGCCCCTCTCATCGGTCTCCTCGCTTTCTTCTCCTCCCACTCACAATAATAATTATTCTAGGCCTCTCTCTTTCTTTTTAATTATTTAAGATCACGATTGTGACGTCATTGTGCTCTCATCAAAATGATATCTGGTCATCAGTAGTTGTATAGAGAACAAAGCTTGTTGTTGTCCGAATCCAGATCAGGTCATATGTATACACATCACGTTTTCTTCAGTTTTAGATTTCGGTTTCTATTTTATATGACTTGAAGACTCTTATGTGGTCCTCTCCTCTCGGCTGATTTTATTTTATTTTTTCAAAATAGAAAAACGATAAATTAATAAAAATGTTGCATGACGTATGAGGAGGATCTACGTCCGTTGGGCCAAAGGAAATCTACAAAATAGAAAAAGGGGCCCAAGGGCCGTACTACTGAGACGATGGGTCATTCAACGCATTGTAATTTGTATGAATGGGTGTACCCAACACACATATATATATATATAATGTATATATATATACAGATTCTTCTTTGATTTCTTCACTTATATAAATAGAAAAACGGAGGACTAAAGAAAAGGTTAAAGTTGGGGGGCTGCAAATCGAAGAAGGCTATTTTGTCCCCTCTGCGCCTAACCCAATACCCTGAGTATATGTGTATCTGTCTTATATCCCATCCTACAGATCACCAACGGCTTTGTCTTCCCAGTGATGTGAGAGCTCGACATGGAAGGAGCGGAGCTTGAACTCGAGCGAAGAAGCAAGTTCTTGAGCAGCTTGATTCACAATAAGAAAGCTCAGGACCACCACCAGGCCCAGCAGGACCTTCTCGATCTCTTCCATGTCCGCCTTAGGGCTTCCGATATGCCTCTCGCTCTCCAGAACACAGCCTTCAGGTGCGCCCGTGACCATTTGGACGCCATGCCCCGAAAGCTTGACAGCAAACGCCTCGCTCTCGCCCTCAAAAAGGTACTTCCTTTTCTTCTCATCCTTTCATCTCTCGCTCCAAGTCCTCTCCTTTATGGCTTCCCTTAAACGTATATATACAACTGCGGGCATCGAGTCGATTTGTGATTCGATTCCGAACAACATTAGCCCTTCCTAGGATATATTTTCTGCAATTGTCGATCGTTATTGTTTCTTGTCACCGACAGCTTTAGACAAATCTTGAAATGAGGATGTTTGTGCAAGTTAACTTGAGAGTTTGGGTGTTGTGGTATCAAACAGATGGCTCCTTATTTGTTCAATGTAAGGTCGATGGAGCATTCTAAAAGCTTCATCAACTCAATTCAAAGTTTGATGTTAGGGATAGAGGGTGTCTTCAGCTGAAGAAGAAGCTAATGTTCATATTTCAGGAATTCGATTCTGCATATGGTCCGGCATGGCACTGCATTGTGGGAACCAGTTTTGGTTCATACGTCACTCATTCCATAGGCGGCTTCATATACTTTCAGATTGACAAGCTATACGTGCTTCTCTTCAAGACCACGGTCGAGCCTTTGCTGAGACATTGATCCAAAAGAAGCCCTTTTCTGTTTGTATCATTTCATTGTCTATGGATACAATCTCACCAACATTAAGCCTTTGCTGTGTTCTTCTTTTGAGTTTATATCTGAATCACTCTCAACAACATTTCATAACTCTCCCATCCCAACTTACTTATCATATAAATCCAAGTTTCAGAAATAGATTTACATCAATATTTAAATTCGATAAATCTTGCGTTATTGAAGTAATCAGCCTTCCAATGTTATCGTATCTTTTACTATAGTTCTATGATTTATTTATAGAAGTTTTGCATCGTAAATGTATGTAAGATCAAATAATTAGTCATTCCTAAGTATCTTTAAAAACGATGTAAATATTTAATCTTTATATCCTATATGGAGTTATATTTGATTCTAATAGATGGAAATATTTCAAAGAGCTATATTAAATATTTTCGTTCCATAAAATCACTTCTTATGGATTAGTTGAGAATGATTCGGGTCATTAATAAATATGAATTTATTTATCTAAAACATGTAGAAAAGGATATTGTTTTATGTATTTAAAAACACTATAAAGAATAATATCTTATAACATTAAAATTAACAAGTGTTATATTAATACATCAAACAAGTTTTTGATTTCGATCGTTATAAAATTGAATTTTACGCGCGAAATGCGGGATCAATACTAAATGTAATACCGGAACCAATAAATGATATAACAAACTATAAAAACTTTAGCATTCCAAATAACGTAACCAAATAGGCTTTTGCGCCTAACAGTTATTGGAGACGCGACCAATCCTACGTACTCTCTTCAATTTAAACCCAAAACCTCATGACTGACTGACTGTCTGTCTACCAACAAGATCCACGCGACGCATTCAAAAAATGGATCAAACGCAGAGATCACTGCCTACCCCTTCAACTGCGCGTTCCTACCAGCTCCACCCTGCCCGACTCGCCATTGTCGATCTCTTCAATCTTTACTTGGGGGTAATTTCTCTTCCTTCTCCGCTTCAATTCCATCTCATTCGAATTCTTCTCCCTCATTTCCCCCCTTTCTTTTGAATTTCTCAGAGAGGTGATCGCCAAAAGCATGAAGATTCCGCCAGAGACCCCGCGTCGGTTTTTTCTTCTTTTCCTGCTATTTCATACTATAAATTCACAGATGATGACTAATTTGCCTTTGTTGAATTTGGCTGGGGTTGATGATTTGGTGTTCTGCGTTAATCTTGATGTAGGGATTTATTTTGACAGAGAATTTATTTCTGTTGCACAAAAAAAGCCCTTGTATCTGATTTCTGAATCTCCCAGTTTCATATTCATCTTATGATACCCCGACCTTTTTACAGGAACAAAATCCAGAAGCGTGTTCATGCTCTCAACAGAGAACTGCCACCTCGAAATGAGCAGTTCCTTTTGGATTTTGAGCAAATTCGGAACCAGTTTCGTGTAAGCCCTCATGAATTTAGTTCTTGTTGATGTTTTTTTATTGTTTACTTGGGATTTGTAACCGCTGTTGCTTACATCAGGAGTCAGACCAGTTGCGGGTTATCACGGAGTCTGTCCTGATATCTCTGGTGGTGCAGTGTAGCAATCATGCACCCCGGTCGGAATTTCTTCTCTTTGCTCTGCGTACATTTCGTAGGATAAATTACCTTAATTGGGATACCTTCTTGCCAGCCCTTCTCTCCTCAGTTTCTGCTGCTGAAACCTCAGCAGGTCAGAATGCTCAAGCAGCACCAACTGTTTCTTCTGCTAATTCGTCTCAATCTGGAGTGCATGTACCTATCAATCCTGCATCCCCTTTACCTTCAGTCCATGGCATTGGATCTCCTGCACCATCAGTAAATGAACCAGCTCCTGGAACTGCTTTCTCACCGGTGAAATCTTCTGATATCCCTGGCAATGGACAGCACATTGCGAGGGTCAATCCGTCTGTTAGAGATGCTTCTACAAACAGTCAACGCGCGAAAGATGCTACTATTAATGGTCTACGGCAGCTCTGCTGCAAGATTATCCTAATCGGCATTGAAGTTAATCTAAAACCTGTCACCCATGCCGAGATCTTCCAGCATATGATGAATTGGCTTGTGAATTGGGATAGACGAGAAATAGAATCTGATGATTCTGTGGGAATATCCTGGAGATCTAGGAAAAATCTATCTAAATGGTTGAGGAGCTGCTTGGATGTGATTTGGCTGCTGGTGGAAGAGGGTAAATCCCGGGTTCCGTTCTATGAATTATTGCGTGGTGGTCTACAGTTTATAGAAAATATACCTGACGATGAAGCTTTATTCACTCTTATCATGGAGATACACAGGAGACGTGATGCGATGGCCGTGCACATGCTTATGTTGGATCAACACCTTCATTGTCCGACATTTGGAACCCATCGCATATTATCTCAGACAACTTCCAATGTTTCAGTTGAAACTGTTGCAAACTTGCGTTATTCACCAATTACATATCCGAGTGTGCTTGGAGAACCCTTGCACGGCGAGGTAGGACAAGATAGTTTTTCTTTGGCTTAGTTGAATTTTGGTGTACTCACCTCATATATAATTTTAGACCCGTCATCCTATTTTAATTGTGGCAGGATCTTGCCATGTCAATTCCAAAGGGAAGCTTGGACTGGGAGAGAGCTGTGCGTTGCATACGACATGCTATTCGCACTACACCTTCTCCCGACTGGTGGAAGCGAGTTCTTGTTGTGGCACCTTGTTACAGAAATCCCGCACAAGGGCCTACTCCTGGCGCTGTTTTCACTTCTGAAATGATTTGCGAGGGAATCATTGACAGAATCGTTGAACTTCTAAAGCTGACCAACTCAGGCAACATTTGTCTTTCCCTGTTTCTCATGTGTTTGTTCTGTCTATTTCTTTCAAGTCTGTTATTCTTCTCATGTGTAAATGACTCTATTAACGGCGTCTGAATTTTTATGTAGTATTGATTTGGTATCCGTGGCCGTTTCTTTTCTGTGCAGATGTAAATTGCTGGCAGGAATGGTTGGTGTTTTCGGACATTTTTTTCTTCTTAATCAAAAGTGGGTGTACCGACTTCGTTTACTTTGTTGACAAGCTGGTCTCACGCCTTACCGGCACAGATAACCATATTCTTCGAACAAATCATGTGACTTGGTTGCTTGTACAAATCATACGTGTGGAGCTTGTGACCACTGCTTTGAACTCTGATGCTAGGAAGGTTGTTCCTCAGTAATTTGTATCTTCCTTCTCCTTCAACTCAACAATTTATAATATGTGTTTTATCGGGTTTTTGCTTCTAGGTGGATACGACGAGAAAGATACTATCTTTTCACAGAGAAGATAGGAATTCTGATCCCAATAATCCGCAAAGTATATTGCTTGAATTCATAAGCAGTTGTCAAAATCTTCGGATTTGGTCGCTTAACACAACAACTAGAGAATATCTGAACAATGAACAACTTCAGAAGGGAAAGCAGATCGATGAGTGGTGGAGACAAGTGAGCAAAGGTACATAAGTTCACATGGCAGAGGGAATTCCAGATTATGAAAGCTGTCTTCTCATGCTGCCTATTGTTTGGGTTTTCAGGAGATCGTATGATGGATTATATGAACATGGATGATAGATCGATCGGCATGTTTTGGGTCGTATCCCACACTATGGCACAACAGGCTTGCGAAACAGTTATGAATTGGCTATCTTCAGCTGGAATGGCTGAGTTGCCGGGAGTACAACCAAATGAGAGGGTAGTGATGATGCATGAAGTGAACCCGCTCCCTATGTCATTGTTGTCTGGCCTGTCTATCAACGTGTGTTTAAAGTTGGCCCTTCAGATGGAAGATGTTTTGTTTGTTTCCCAGGTGCGTTTGCTTCCTCCGGACACAGATTATGCATCTAGTATATGATGCTCTAATTAGTGAACTCCTCTTTTGCAAGTATTGATTAATTTTGTACTAAGCCTTTTGTCAAAACCTGGCCATGATGTTTCAAGTCATAGTAAGATGACACTGAGGAAAATGACATTATTTCTGGGCAATAATTCATTTTTAACGTTCAACTGTAATCATCCATATATTTATCTCTATGAGCTGTGGATAATATGTTGCTTTTTTGTCGGTTTGCAGGCTATTCCTAGCATTGCGATGGTTGAGACTTACATTAGGCTGTTGCTTGTTGCACCTCACACAATGTTTCGTTCTCTTTTTACTGTAAGCTATTTGGTTTCCTCGGTTGTGTTATTTTTTTTTTTATTATTATATGTTTCTCTTCATTGTCGACAACCGGATCATAAGCGATTCATAAGATTAGGTGCTTTTTGTAGCAATTGGCCCAGAAGAATTCATCTCTGTTAAGCAAGCCTGGGGTGACACTGCTGGTTCTTGAGATTCTGAACTATCGCCTGCTTCCGCTCTACAGGTAGAATACACACCTTTTACAAGAGAATATTTGTGACGTTTTGCTAATAGGGTTTTCGTTTTATGGATGACAGCTCGGTTTAACTATTCAATGAACCGATGATTTATAATGGCCTTAGTATTGTTGGCTCTGTATGTATCGTTTGACATTACTAAAGAATAATCGTATTGGTGTTGCAGATATCAAGGAAAGAGCAAAAACTTGATGTACGATGTTACTAAGATTGTCTCTGCATTGAAAGTGAAACGTGGAGACCATCGTGTATTCAGACTGGCTGAAAATTTATGCATGAATCTGATATTGTCGCTGAGAGATTTCTTCTCTGTAAAACGGGAGGAAAAAGTGAGTATACAGTTCTCAACAGACAGTCACTGTGTATTTTGATTCAGGTGTAATCGTTGTTATGTAATCTTTCCAGGGACCAACTGAATTCACAGAAACATTAAACCGGATAACCGTCATCACTCTTGCGATCACAATCAAAACACGTGGAATTGCAGATGCTGATCATGTGGTTTACCTGCAAACCATGTTGGAACAAATACTTGCGACGAGTCAGCATTCGTGGTCAGAGAAGACGATGCGACATTTCCCTTCTCTTCTTCGAGATGCTTTGATTGGACGGATAGACAAAAGGGGCACTTTGGTTCAGACGTGGCAGGAAGCTGAAACAACCGTGATCAATCAGTGTACTCAGCTTCTCTCCATCTGCTGAGCAGCTTCTCTCGCCTTCTGCGGACCCCGCCTATGTTATGACCTACCTCAGTCACAGTTTTCTTCTGCATCGTCAATATTTATGCGCTGGTGCATGCCTGTTGATGCAAGGCCATCCTGAAAACATCAACAGCGCAAATCTGGTATGTTCTGATAATCTTCCCACTGTGAATGATTTATTAACTGCTAATAGTAAGATGGTCTTTGAACAATGATCAGGCACGAGTTCTTAGAGAAGTTTCCCCAGAAGAAGTTACTAAGAATATATACGCTATGGTGGATGTGTTGCTTTACCACATTCAATTAGATCTTCAACGAGGACACACGCTGCAGGTTTCTGTAACCTCTCCTAGTTTTTCCTTTTTCTTGATTGATATGTAAGTTCATACATATGGAATTTGTTTAACACTAACCACAAAATGAAACACGGTCTCAGCAATTTGTTTTGTGCATGCTTATGCTGAAAAGTTTGACTAAAAATGATTCAAGTGCTATTAAACATGGGTCTGGAAATTTATTCGAGTTTCTACCTTTCGTTTTGTCTGCAAAATTTGGTTGAGTTTCTTCTAGAAAATTCTGCAAACTTTTAAATGTGATACCAGTTTGTTTATAGAATCCCACACCTTTTGTTGCCTGATCTTTTATCTTACCTGGCTTCCCAATGTACAGGATGTTCTATACAAAACATGCGCGACTCTTGCATTTTTCTTCTGGACCCATGAAATGCTTCCTCTAGATATTTTCCTTCTGGCGCTTATCGATCGCGATGATGATCCTCATGCCTTGAGAATCACAGTACGTTCATGAAGCCAAAAAAGGAAACTCCATACATGTTCAGTATACGTATGCTTCTCCTTCTTGTGGTTTACGGACATACATTTATGCTTTACAGATTACTCTACTTGAGAGGCAAGAACTTCAGCAGAGGGTGAAAATGTACTGCGCAAACCGCGGACCACCCGAGCACTGGCTTTGTACTCAGGTCTTCAAACGCAATGATCTCCAGAAGGCCCTTGGAAACCATCTTTCTTGGAAAGACTGGTGAATTTTCTAACTCACTTTTTACTCTTGTTTTTCCGAAATTCCTGATAATATCCACTTCAAGAAATGGCTAGGCTATTTGATGGCATATCTGACATCCTAGGGTGATTGAACCATCAATGCATTCCATTGAAAACTCGTTTCTACCCTAGCAAATGCCTCAATATTACTTCTCTTTAAGTTTAAAATCGTGTTCTCAGGGACAAGCCCATTAAAACATTTCATGTGTGTGTGTGTGTACAAATATCACAATCCTTCAACTATTTTGAGGAACACAGAACATGTTTTTATTTATTTATTATGTGGTGCCTTCGTAGTAATTCTAATTTACCCTTGTTTGCCAATCATGAATGCCAGAAATGTTTCTCTTTAAGATCTGTGTTTTAGTACTGTAGTGGCAAACATATCACTCCTCAGGATTTGTGTTCCATCAAACACTAACTTTATTACAGCACTGCGATCACCAACCGTAAATTTGTGGTTCAGTCACTGACCCTGTGTGATTGTGTTAAACAAAGGTACCCAACATTCTTCGATGATATCGCAGCACGTTTGCTTCCTGTCATCCCTCTGGTGGTCTATAGGCTCATCGAGAATGAAGCCATGGAATCAGCTGACAGAGTTTTGGCTTTGTATTCTCCGTTTCTGGCCTATCATCCGCTCAGATTCTCGTTTGTCCGCGATATACTTGCTTATTTTTACAGCTATCTTCCTGGGAAACTTGTAGTTCGGATCCTTAAAGTACTCGATCTCAGCAAGGTAAATACTATCATTTCCAGCACTTAACATAGCCCTGTTCATATCAAAGCAACATTTCATTTCCACACGAACTACGATTAGGGGTCACATCTTGTAGGTTTATTCAGTTTGCTTATATCTGTTATCCTAAAGTAGTCAGTTTCCTCGTATAGGATGGAATTTCTACTTTCTGGTAGAGCTTGTTGTTACTTTTCTCATACATTTAGGTTCAGTTAAACTAGCTTTAAATTTCTCTCTAGATGTTTATTTGTTGGATATATTATTCGTTGTTGTTTCGTTCATGTAATAAAATTTAAAACATGTGACTTAGGAACTACTTGACGTTTCTGCAGATTCCTTTCTCTGAGTCATTCCCACAGCACATCAGTTCTTCGAATCCAGCTGTGTGTCCGCCTCTGGACTACTTCGCCACGCTTCTGCTTGGTCTCGTGAACAATGTCATCCCTCCGCTTAGCAGCGGCAGCGGCACCGGCTGCTCACGATCTGGTTCAATGGCGGACATAGCAAACAGTGCAGCTAGGCCTCCTCATGGCAAAACCCCGGGAGGGTCTCAGCCCGGTCCAGCGAATGCCTCCGAGGGCCAGAAAGCGTTCTATCAAATCCAGGACCCTGGAACTTACACACAGCTTGTACTCGAGACAGCGGTGATTGAGATCCTCTCGCTTCCTGTCTCGGCGTCCCAGATAGTTGCATCACTGGTCCAGATAATTGTCAATATACAATCAACTCTTATTCAGTCAGGCAATGGCTTCCATGGAGCTGCGAATGGGGTTGGGCAAGGCTCAGTTCTGCCAACTTCTCCTTCAGGAGGGAGCACAGATTCAATGAGTGCAAGTCGATCTGCTCAGCAAGTCCCGGGTATCAACACAGCGAGCTTTGTTTCCAGAAGCGGGTATACATGCCAGCAACTGTCGTGCTTGTTGATCCAAGCGTGTGGGCTTTTGCTGGCTCAACTACCCCCCGACTTTCACATGCAGCTTTACATGGAGGCTTCACGTGTGATAAAGGAGACCTGGTGGCTCAGTGATGGGAAGAGGTCGGTTGGCGAACTGAATTCAGCTGTTGCCTACGCATTGATGGATCCTACATGGGCTGCTCAGGACAATACCTCAACCGCAATTGGTACATCTCACTTTCTGAATACATCTGTTTTGTTTCTCTTTTCGTTCTTTTGCTTGTGAATTTCCTGAACCTAAGGCCATTATTTTGATGTCCATACTTCTAAATCAGTCAAAATGGTTACTTTTTTTTATTAACATTTATTTCATCGGGTAGTTTTTTCTTTTTTCGCCAACTGCAACTGCAAAAGTGTATCACTATCCGATATGAAGTTAAGGTGGATGGTGATACACTTTTGCATGTGCCTGGCTTTTGTTAATCTTTTGTTTTTGTTTTTGTGTCATGCAGGAAATACAGTTGCTTTGCTTCATGCTTTCTTCAGCAATCTCCCACAAGAATGGCTTGAGGGCACACACGTGATCATCAAGAACCTCCGGCCCATCGTCTCTCTTGCTATGCTAAGAGTAGCGTTCCGCATAATGGCGCCTCTGCTTCCGAGGCTTGCCAACTCGCATACGCTCTTTACTAAGGTATTGGAACATACATTCGAGGATTCTGTTGTATTGGATAGCTTTTTCCAGATCCAATAGGCTTTGAAATCTCACAATTGTACATACAGACACTCTCATTGCTCCTGAGCACAATGGTGGACGTTTTTGGGAAAAATGTGGAGCCACCAGTGCCTGTGGAAGCATCCCATATTACAGACCTGATTGACTTCCTGTAAGTTTTGCGTAATCTTCATTGATTCAGGTACCATAGCGTTCAGTCATAATAAGGGTGTGGTGTGTTGATGGATTCAGGTACCATATCGTGCAGTACGAGGGAGAAGGAGGGGCTGTGCAGAGTAGCAGCAAGCCGAGAGCAGACGTGTTGGGTCTCATTGGAAGGGCTGCAGAGTCCCTTCGGCCGGACGTACAACACCTTCTCTCCCACCTTAAGCCCGATCCCAACTCTTCAATCTATGCAGCTGCCCATCCCAATCTCCCCAAACCCATCTCTTCCTTGATTGCTTCAGACCATCAACCGAACTGAAGGTCTCAGTCCTCTCTTCTTTCTTCTTCAAGCTAAACTTAATATGGACTCCTTTTTGTTAAATTAGGAGCGAGAAAGAACCTATGAATGTATGTATGTATGTATGTATATTTGTATGTATAAATATATATATATATATATATGTATATGTATGTATGTATATTTGTAAGAATGTATGAATGTATGTTTTCAAATTATTACATCCGTATCATTAAGCAAGAGGAGATTAAGGAGAATGGAACAGAGCCCATTAATTTAGTGATATATAATTAATAATTCATACATTTAATGTTATTGTTAAAAAGTAAAAGACGTCGGCGAACGAGGAAAACATGTGCCATTTTAGAGGGCGTCGTATAATTACCTGTTGAGTGGGGAAGCGAAAGAAGAAGAAGTAGCTGAGAAATAAAGAGGAACATGAAGTGACACCCATTTGCTGTCTCTTCTTCTTATCTTTTAATCCTTTCCTCGTAATTTGACACGTGATTTTTATGAGTGAATAGTGATGTGATGACTGACCCTCCACCCACCCTCTCACACGCCACTTGCATTATTTCATTCATTTCTCATTCCAAAATGCCATCCTTCCATTCTATGGGGTCATACGTTAACTTATATTTTGTAAATAGCACCATTAGAGTTTTACATTTATAACAAAGAACAATTCGATAGGAATCAATCAAGTAGTCCTACAATAATTGATGATGAGATAAACGAGGGGAAGAAGACCATAAGACTTCCTCAGCATAATCTTCGATTAATACAACCAATATACCCAAAATGAATAGACCCTTCTAATTATTAAATATGAATGTTATAGGTTGTGGAGAAGCAACTTCATTCATTCATATATAGGGCTCATGCAGCAGAAGTTGCAGAGTAGTTCATTCCGCTGGATTCTCCGGTTGAACATTCCATCAGTTTGATCTTGTTCATGTTCATGCTGTATGGCATTGCATTCATCAGTCTGCACACACACAAACCACACCCTTCCTTCATCACCTCATTATTAAATGCATTCAATTCCAAATATTTTCCCATAAGACGAAAGCTAAATGTCTAACCTTTCTTTGCGCTTCTCCAAGAACCGAGCCAGTGACGCTTTCCGAGCCTGTGGAACTGCGGAGGACCCATCTCACATCTTAATTGAATCCATACAAAAAAAAATGGTAATTTTGGTGTAGGTGTAGCTTAATGTACCTGAAGGAATCATAGTGGTGGCAGCGCAGAAGGAGCCCATGAGGTTAATGGCGTTAGTGGTTAAGGGCTTGTCAATACTGACGGAGACAGCCTCTGCAGAGTGAGTGCCAGAGCTCGATGATTCCGACACTGCTGCTGCCACAACGTGTTTCCCATATGCTCTTCTTGATGAAGTCGCCTTTGACATTAAGTCTATTGCTTTAGCCTTTGGTCTTTCCATCATTGATGAAGTCGTCAAACCGTTTGCAGCCCATGACATGATGGCTTCAGCCTGTTCCATCACTTTCATCTTGTTCATGTTAAGATGAATATATATATATATATATGCCCATGTGACATATCATATATATATATATATGACATGGTAAAGAATATATAAAAGATTTAAAGATTGACCTTCTCAGGGGATATGTCGTTGAAGACGTTAACAGTTCCAGCATAGAATACGGTGAGCTGAGGAGCAGATGAAGCCACGTTGTTCCTAAACCTCATTATTCAATTAAACGGATTATTTATTTTTATTTTATTGACAAAGAAAAAGAACATAAATAAGAAGAGAGGGGAATAATAGGCACCGTGGATCGGCAAAAGAGTTGAATGTGGGAAGAGGAGGAAACGCCGATTTGGCGTTCTGATTCAGACCGCTCATCTGATTCCTCTTCAAAACGCGGGACGCCGCCTGATATGCCCTTGCCTCCTGCCATTCGCATTCTCAGATTATTATTACATTTGTAACTCTCTCTTTTTTTCGCTATAGCCGCGATTGGCGTCTGGAAAACGCTAACCAAAACGCAAGAAGAAGAATCTTTTCCATTTGATGGTTTCTCCATTGGCCACAAAAATGAGGCACGTGCTAAATCGTGAATAATAAATAATAAAAGTGGGTCCAGAGATCGACATGACCTTTCATCTTTCTTTTTGGCCATTCAACTTGCATTGACATTTGTTTTTTTTTTAATTTATAAAATAACTTACGAACAATAAATATTAAAATAATATCCTTTTGTCCTCAACGTTTGGCCACACACACAAATCCTTTCCTATGCAATATAGGCCTTTACAATTGATCATTTGCCTTCAAATTATGATTTTTGCTAATTTGTGGCATAAAGTGAGTTTATAAAGTAAATGAATGCATACGTGTGTGAGTCAGGGATTAAAGATGAAGGTCTATAAGTGTTCAAATATCTATTACGATTAATATAATCCATTATATAAGTGTTCAAATATGTATTACTATTAATATAATCCATTATAAAATGATAATTGATAGAGCTTACATGGA
Source organism: Gynandropsis gynandra (assembly GCA_036759665.1). NCBI lineage: Eukaryota > Viridiplantae > Streptophyta > Magnoliopsida > Brassicales > Cleomaceae > Gynandropsis > Gynandropsis gynandra. Next base: position 70,890,277 of record CM071860.1, on the reverse strand, counting down.
GGTCTCTAGCAGACATGAAATTATGAGGACCGTAGAATTTGGCCCACTCCTTAGCTGAGCTCTTCATCAGCCCTTCAATATTTTCCCACAAAAACCAAATTAAATACAAATTTTGCTATGATCCACTTATCTTCTTCATCTCAACTAAAACTCTACAAAGTATATAATTCTTTGACAACAAATATATCAATTATAACATGCCTTATCCGTTTATACAACTCAACAAATCGTTGGAATCCAAAAACCCAATATATGAAATTGTAGAACCCCAGTTATTAGGTTAATATATAAAGTATTTTGAGTGGAACAACGCATATAAAATGAACATATATAATAAAGCGTGAAAACATATAATAATATAATAATAATAAAGAAAAAAGAAAACCTGAATGAGAGAAGGAATCATGGTGAAGGTCAGGCTTGAGTCTGTTACTCAATCCCATGAAGTCTCTTTCCATCTCGACGAACAAATACTTTTTTATGCTTCAAAAGGAGGAAGATGAAGATGAAGAAGAAGTGATGATACACATATATGTATCTGTATATGTATATGATATATACATATATATATGTCTGACTCACTTCCCTCCTCGCCCCTCTTACATTCGCTACTTAAACTACCCCCCTTCGACTGACTAAGGCCCATTCCTTCTTGCCCTTTTCACCGGCTACACCCGGTCCTATCACCGGCTACACCCCTTATTCCTCACGTGCTTTTATCCTCTCTCTTCTTTTCTAAAGAGATGCGCCAATGTCATCGACAACTGTCGGTGGCTCTCTCTTCAAGCACCCGACACGTGTCTACAACGTATTAAGATGTTTTTTTAGGCAAAATTAAAAATAGATGTAAATGGATAAAAAACTCCAAACCAGCTTCTTTATCATTTTAATTATTATTTCTTTTCAAATTATCCACTTTTATTATTATATAATGTCTTTTATGTATACTAATATTACCATGACTTCTCCAAAAATAAATAAAAAATAAAAGAAGAGGAAGACTTTGTTCTTTTACTTGACTTTTGTGTTCGGTTAAGACATGTGAAAGATGTGGCTTTTCCCAACGGTTTTGTATTTTTCTTATTTATATATTTTAAATGAAATATGATGTCATCTTCATAAGTTAATGGTGGTGTCAGTTCTCTCGTAGATATCCTCAGGAGTTAGATATTTTTTCTAATTACCACTCCCAATATATATATATATATATATTGTGTCATTTGCCTCGTGACCATCCCCTTTTATATTTAATATTCGGTCAGTTCTTTTTTTACTCTTCTATATATTAATATATGCTCATTTAATTTATATAACGTTATTCTTACTCAAACAGCTCACCAACCAACATTTGGCAAGTTCGGTTGGTTTCGTTCTACTCTACGATCCATCGGAGATTTGTTTAGATTTTGTTATGAATGTTGTTTGATATAGTAAGTCAAGAAATAAATTATATTATGTATATATAAAGAAAAGATCATAGACCAACCAACCCACGATATAAGATATAGCAAGGGACCAAACGTAGGTAGAAATATAAATGCATTTTTATTATAATTTATATATATATACTGTATGACGTCATAGATATTCTTACTATATATAATATGTAGCATATCTTAGCTTATAATACTATCCATTACAACTGCATAAACTCCTCAGATATATCTCTCTTCCATCCTATAGAAAATTATATTTTGGATAGCAAAAACAAATGTAGAAACTTATTAATTTTTATTATATTAACAATAAGCCAAACGCCCTGATTATCTCATAAATGGGCCTGACTCTTTATTTAGGGCCCATCACAGCGTTTGGGCCATCGAATAATTTTTATTTCCTAATAAGTGCAATCTTGTTTTTCCTTCTATTTTTCCTCTTTTGAAAAACATACTCTAACTCGCATTATTTATTTTACTTTTAGCTAGGCAGCATGATATATGTGTGTGTATATATATATATATCTATATACTTAGCAGTCATGTCATCATGTTATATGTATATATTACATGACATTCACCTCAACTTATGTATATTTAGGATGGATGAACTACAAGATCATGTATGTTTTTAGTTATTTTATATATTTGTTTATGAATTGGACATATAACATGTCAAATTATACATATTTAGATATTTCTCCTAAGTATATGATATTCAAATAAAATTAGATAAAATATGATATGACGCAATATAAGTTTTGTTTGAAAAATTGTCTATATGTAATAGAAATGCTAGATGAATTAATGTAATCGTATATATATTATATATATCCAAAATGGTGAATAGATGATTCCATGAAGATTAAAATTACAAAGTTTAAAGATCACATCCAAAATAAGAGGTGGATAGATGATTCAATCACCCATTTGAATACTTATAGTTGCTTCATTAGAATTACAAAATAAAATATAAAATAGATCCGATAATAACAATGCTATAAAAAAATGCAAGATATGCAATAAAGCAACGTGAAGCTGCTCGGTCTGTGGATAAAAATCATTTACCAGCTGCAAAGATACGGTAGTTATCATATTAGTAACTTAACGGCTGATGAAAATATGTACTTTAAAACCATTATTTATATTAGCATATAATTATATCAAGATAAAAAACTTAATTAATTACGTAATACCTTGTAATTTTCGACACTGTTTCCCAATAAAAGAAAGGAAGACAACACGATTAATGTGACGATGCCTATTATGATCGCTAGCGTTTTCTCCACATCGTCGCGGTCCTTGTCATCTGTTAAATAATAAAAATGTTACAATTATTATGTTTAAGTTAATCCAAACGAAACTTTGGTTTTAAATCGTAATTGATTAACGTATAATTAATGTAATAATAGCTTAAATATAAACAATTGTAGGTTCACACAATGAAGCTGACCGGAGGAGACGCGGGTGGAGTAGCGCACATAGCATTTGGTCAAGTAGAGATCAGCCCATTGGGTCATGGGACAATCGGATCTGAGCCGTCCGATGGCCTCCGACAAGCAATCTTGGCACTCGCTCGGACTGAGATCCTCTACACACTGACCCTCACCCTCCACGTCTCCTGTCCTAACTACCCTGTAGGGTCCACCCCTGGTCCCTATCGACCCCATGACGTCATCTCGCCTGGTCAACGCAACCTGATCTTCGAAGCCGATGGTCGGTCCGCATTTCTTGAGGACGAGCGTCTTGTCCTCCACTCCCAAGAACGAGGCGTTGTCATAGCGGACGAGACAGCCCTCGAGCTGAAGCACCCCGCCACAGGCGTCGAGGCAGATGCTGCTGACCTGCGAGACAGCACGTGAGACGCAAGCGGAGCACGCCCCGGCGTCCAGGTCTCCCCGGCACTGAAACAGCCCGTACACGGTGCCTCCTCCACCGGGGACTGTGAAATTGGCGAAGCGACTGAGTGCAGCGGAGCTGACAAGGGAAGAGAGGAGAGAGTTGAGATTGGAGTCGTAGGCGGAGGCAGGAGAGAACTTCAGGGGAGTGCATCCGCCGTAGACGAAGGTGTCCGTGGCGGAGGACGATGGCTCCACCATGATGACGGCGGCGAAAAGAAAGCAGAGAACAGAGATATTTGTCATTTAGTTGTGTTATGAATAAGAGAGAATTGTTGAAGGGTAAGAACAAAAGAGAGGAGCAAAGACTTTGCTCTAAAAAGAATTTTCGTAAAGGACTACGTAGGTATATTTATGGTTTTTCATATTGCAGTTTTCTTTTATTTTCCTTTTGCATTGTTTTCTTTGGTACATTGTAACCTAGTAAAAACTGCAAAAATATTTCATACTGTCCAAATTAATGAGTATATACTTTATTATAATTTTATAAATAAACAATTACGGTTTATGATTTTATAAATAGTCAATGTTGTTATAATGACCTATTGCATTTATTTAATCATACCATGTGGATTCACACGTATTCAAACCCATTTTTAAACATATATGATGATGACTTATGTGGAAATTTTACATATCAGTTTCAATCATTCATCTTATGCTTGCATAAGATGGATATTGGTAGATAAGATCAAAGCGATTTAAGATTATGAAATTATATGGAATCCATTTTATGGTCTATGTATATATGCGTGTGTATGTGCACGTATAGTGCCACCTACACATATATAATATAACATCCGTCTTATTAGTCGAGTATATAAATATTTGGTTTCAAATGGACCTACCCCTTCATTCTTTAGTATTCTTATTTTATAATCTTTCAAATCGGAAGTCCATTTTTACGGCCCCTTAATTGCTCCAAGTGGAAGAGTATACATATTTGTTTTATTTTAATTTATTTGTATCGGCCCAAATGTAAATATTGGGCTTATAATACTCAGTAGTGGGCCATGGTTGTGAGACCCAATTGACATAATAAATAAATTTGGATACTCTCTCTGGTATGGTCTGCCAACTTTCCAAATTCATTTCGATGTTATGGATACAATACAATAGCATTTTTATTTAATATATATATATATATATATATATATAAAACAACACATGTATTACAGTAACACAAACATGAATTAAGTGACCTTGATTTATTTCTTATTGCGAAGAGAGGATCTTTGTTCCTGGAGATGTTGGAAGAGGCTTCCATCGTAGACGGCCCTCACTGTCTCTTTCTTCAACAGACCATTCTTGTCCTTACCGAGGTAATACAATATCTTCCACTCCGTGAACCCTGCCACCCTGAATCATATATACACCATCTCATGCATTATATATATATACACAAATATATCCATTAGTGTATATACGAACCATCCAGCGTAATCCTTGGGTTCCCTGTTAGCTCTGAGAAGCTGTTTGAGTTCGTGGGACGTGAGAGCATGAGGATGCGTGTGAGCATGCTTCGTAAATATCTCTTCGAATTTGGAAGCCACGAATCTGAATTAATGTTTCTTCTTCTTTTAAATAACTTTGTTTTTTTTTCAAATGATACAAAGAAAGAAAGATGGAATCAATTTAGTACCTTCCTTGTGTGTCGTAGACACCTGAATCGCTTCCATGTTTTGCAAGATGAATATTCTTAACCTCAATGGGGAACGCCATCGAAAATTTCTTCCCCTGTATACGTACAATTAACTGCGTATATATCTTTGTGTGATGGAGTGAATTGAAGGTAAAAAGGGTAATTACCGGACGAGTTTTACGGCTGAGACCCATGTTGATGAACACAGCAGCAAACGCCGACAACACTACCCCACATCCTATCGCTCTAAAACCTGTTTTTGTTTTCACAAAAGAAGCACACTGCGATTAATTAATCAAATATATACAGACAGACAGACATACATACATTCATACATATGATTGATATAGGAAATGAAGAGGAGGAAGAAAAGGGAAGGTACCTTGGTAGGTCTCGGAGGGATAAACGATGCCGTCTCCATTTCGATCGAAGAAGGCCACATGACTCTGCAAGAAGTTATCTTTCTCCGGCACGAATCTGCCTCCTGCATAAACTGACCATTGCCTTGTCGGCTCCATATTACATAAATACAAAAACGGAAAAGAAGAAAGAAAGAAGAAGTACCATTAGCCATATGAGCAATGAAGAGACAATATACGAAGAAGATTGAGAGATTTATGAGATGCTTTGGAGATGTCACCGCAGAAGAAGAAAGTTAACAGAAAGCGGAACCCACGCTGTTGGCTTTATTTATACTCCTTCAGTTAGCATTAATAATCTCTTCTTTGTGGATTAGTTTGGCCACTTTTTCTTCATTTATTTATATTTTATTTCTACTTGATTGATAATATAAAACTATATTTGCCACCGTCAATATACGAAGAAATAAAAAATGCAGAATTAACTGCAGTGGCCGCCATGCTATTCATTCTCCTCCCTTTTGACTAATAAAAGAATTGCGTAAAAATTCACCAGATTCATTCACTTTACATTTCTTTATAATGTAAGTACGTTTTCCATTCGAATATCCAATTATTTATTTATTTATTTTTGCAAGTAGATAATAAAGAAGAGAAGTGGTTGTGTTGAAAACGTGCAAGGGAGGACACATGTTTGTTTAATAATTTACTCTGCATCTTCTCATCGCTTAGACGTTAATCCCACCAATATTTCCCATTTTTGTTAAATAAATAGAGCATTCTTACTCTTACCATAATCCATATTCATCATATGGCGTCTTTCGGATTTCATCCTCATCTCTCCACTTTCGGCCTTTAGATGATATATATGGATGGATGGATGGATGGATGGTTAATGGCTTAGTTCAAGCTACACCATGTCCACATGTATACATATTGATAACTGTCATTCAATTTTTTTAATAAAAATAAATAAAAAGAATGCAATAATGACGGTGGAGAAAAAAGAACGAGGGCCCATGCTTTGAATCGTTTTTGCTTCGGCGATAAGGGATTCCTTTTTCCCTGTGTGTGATGTTCGTTCCACAATCCGACAAGTTTTCTTTTAGGGTTTAACAATTACTCGACACATGTTGTAACATATATTCCACACCTCACCATCCTATTTAATTCTACAAAGAATATTGCATGATTTCCCTTTTTAACAACTACTCAATTCATACTTTCCTAACCAATTAATAAATTCAAGTACATAATAAAAGGGCTTAATACAGTTCCATGACAATAAGAAGAAAGAATCGTTCGGTTGTTATTAGGGACAGTTGATTGTGTTTGGGATATATATTTGCATAAATGAAAGCATCGAATGGTTTGATATATATACAGATTGTTGCGTTAATAATACGAATGAATGGCTGACCTGCTGCTGCTGCTGCTGCTGCTGCTGCTGCTTTGCTTCACATCACACAACATTTCACAACCATTCCCTTCTGCTCCGTCCTTGTTTCCTCGCTACCTGCCCCAACACACTCTCCTTTGGTTACTTCCCTCATCCCCAACATTTCTCTCTCAGAGCAGTAAACAGATCATTTTCATTATACAAAGGAAAACGGCAAAGCTCACCTTCCGATGGTTGAGCTAGCTTTCGATTCTGTGCTGACATCATTTCTTTTTTCAGCTGAATCAGTATATCCTCCATCGTGTATTCTCTTCGCCAGTTCGTGAGCATAGGGAAGAGACTAGGTTCAACCTGATTTAACAATTAGCCCCATCTTCTTCTTGTTATTCACAGGCCAAACAAGAGTATTAGACCTAATATCACTGCCACTTACCGCTCCACTTTCTGGGTTGACACAAGCCATGTTTATCCTCGTCTGGAACCTAACACCCGGTGGAGTATCTGGGTAATCCTTCCCACAGAACAGTTTCAGCTGAAAGATTTTCCCTTCGTAGGCAGTCTGATGACATCCATCACCAAACATCAATGTTTTTATAAGACAAACACATCCCTCTTATTACAAAAAAGAGCCATGTTTCTTAGTAGATCCAGTCTCTTGTGTTCCAATATACAACACAGGTTAACTAGGTTTAACAAGAGTCTCTTGCACATATTAGACCTAGAGTCCAATTCACATTAATCAGAGCACCTATTGCATATAGATGTATGAAGCTTAAAATGGCATATTGTCCTAAAACCATGAGGGCAGAGGTTTTGTAAAAGTCCTTCAAGCATCCACCACGGGTTCAACCAAAGCAATTCACGATTCCTTGTTCGGTTAAGCATGTATACATCAACCAGGAAAGCTACATAGATGGAGAAAACGTACGTTATGAGGGCCGATTATGGTTCCAGTCCAAGATTGCATGTAGATATCATCGGCGTCGTCCATTCCATAGCTCACCGTCCCATCTCCGATTCCTTTCTCACCTCTTTCGAGTTCTTCCAACAACCTAAAGTTCCTAGGAACTGAAAAAAGCGCGGATACAGCCACTGAACTCAGAATCATTTCCAGATCACAATCGACAGACAGTAACATGATGCAACGAATAGCAACATCGATCTCGTATGATGTGTCAGATTACTTAAAGGGAAAAATCGAGTCAACATAAAACCCTAGATACAGAATCGAAACGATCCGAGAAGACCATAATCCAAACAAAGAATCGAAATATGGATGGAACTTACCAACGACCTTCGCTTCCTCCGAAGCCATCGCCGGATGCTACTCAGATTTCAGGCAGAATAGGCAAGGTTTGGCCATCTCCGATTCCTTTCTCACCTCTTTCGAGTTCTTCCAACAACCTAAAGTTCCTAGGAACTGAAAAAAGCGCGGATACAGCCATTGAACTCAGAATCATTTCCAGATCACAATCGACAGACAGTAACATGATGCAACGAATAGCAACATCGATCTCGTATGATGTGTCAGATTACTTAAAGGGAAAAATCGAGTCAACATAAAACCCTAGATACAGAATCGAAACGATCCGAGAAGACCATAATCCAAACAAAGAATCGAAATACGGATGGAACTTACCAACGACCTTCGCTTCCTCCGAAGCCATCGCCGGATGCTACTCAGATTTCAGGCAGAATAGGCAAGGTTTGGTGAGAGAACGAAGAAGAAATGGGAGAGAGAGAGAGAGAGAGAGAGAGAGAGAGAGTGGAACAAGTGCTCTTGACACAAAGAAAGGCTGTTAAAATTGAGAGAGAGAAAGAAAGGATTTAGTAAATCGAGAGGAATTACTGCTTTCACTTGGACGCTGTAAAAGTTAAAACCTTTATTTATCACTGCAACATCCCCTCTTTCGACATACACAGAGCGTTTTCATTCTTTTAACATTCTAATTCTTCGATTCAAATTTAATTTCTCAATCCAAATGTAATTGTAAATATGCTTTTACAGGACATATATATATATATATTTATAAGCACACCGAATCAATAAGAACAAAAATTCTCTGTTTTTCTTTTTAAAAATCTTAAATTTAGTTGTCTGAAAACTTGCACTTTTCTCCCATTAGCTTTTAGCTCTGAGCCGTGAGTCTCTGCGTCTGTCTCTGGTTCACGTCTTCTTGCTCGACCTGACATCCACAAACACAAACACAAACACAGCTGTAAAAAAATAATTCGATGGTAAAAACTGAATCACATGGTAAATCATTCAATCTCACCTCAACAATCACTCTTGGTTTCTTCTTTGATTTGCGGACATCATCAACCTTCTTCCTTATTGCAACTTGTCCCTCACCATCATCACTCTCTTCATCACCCGTGTCTGTACAGTTAGTATTTATACGTCATGTAATATTCCATTACGAATTTTACTGATCATATTAGAATAATTCCAGTATCTGAAGCCTAGTAAAAAATATCAACTTTTACCATGATCATTATCATCCAAGTTGGACTTATAGGGAAACCCAGAGAAATCTTCTATATCTTCCTCCTCTTCCACATCATCATAGCCTTCAACATATTCAATCTCTGGTTCCTGACATTATTATGTACACACAATATATTTCAGTACATTGTAAAAAAATCGACACTGGCCAACAACAAAAGTACCTCCTCTTCTTCATCTTCAACTTCCTCTGCAACCTGCTTCTCAGCATCAAGAATCTTGTTCCACTCGAGCTCTGGGTAATTGTATATGTCACCATACACTCCTTTCTTCAAACGCTCCAGCAACTCGTTTTCAATAGCCTGTAAATCCCAAGATCTCATGTAAGAGATACAACATATATGAGGCAGTGATGTAAAATTCCAGAGAGAAGCAAAAGCAGTAACCTTACCTTATCCAACACTGCTGCTTTTTCAGCCTTTTCCTCTCTTCTCGCCTCTCTTTTCTTTTCCTTTCTAGGCGTCGTCATTATCTTCTCCCTACCAATTTAAACAAAATCATCCAACACTGTCACAAGATTTACCCTTTTTGCGCTTGTCAAAGACACCAGAACATGAAACAAACCTTGTCTTCAGTGCAAGTTTTCTCATACGAATGCGCATCTGAGTCATCTTGGTCAGTCTTTGTTTGATCTTGTGCTGCAATAACTTTGGCCAGTACATCTGAAACAATGAAGAAACAGTTCTTAAACATCACAACACAAAAGGGTACAAAAAAGTTTGCAATATAATGGATCTCAACTCACCATATGCTTATCAATAGTTTCAAGAGCCTTCTCGTAGTTTCTTGGCAGCTTTACTCTCTCCCATAAGTCTTTCGGCATGTGAGCCCTCTCTATAGTCTTCATGTAAAGATAAAAGACTCCTGCACAGTACGAATATACTCCAATGTAAGAGTTCATAACAATCACACAATGAATCATATTTCTAACATGTAAGAAACATAAACATCCAAGCTTCACAATTGCCAAAGCAATCTCTTTATCGAGATGAATTGGTGTAGCTACATCAACTAAACCAATTGTCACGGCAAAGCAATTCAATTCAGAGGCAGTTCAAGAGTACCATCGTGGTCACGAATGGTGGCGTAGCGGCTGTTGGCGAGAGGACAAGAGCTGCGGTTGCAGATGCCCGTCACGTTGTAAGGGTTTCTACAGAAGATTCCGGTCTTGATTCTACAAGAAAAATGAAATCATAAAACCCTCTAAGACGAAACTAACAACAAAGCGGAGCCAAAGAAGACGCACTTGGCCATGAAACTGCAGTGCTTGTGCCTGATAACCTGCCATATAACCTCATCGTGCTGCATCTTTTACACAGTTGATACCGGAAAACGAATAAGGAAAAGAAAAGGCTCTGCTCCGACCGATCTAGGGTTTATGAAGAGCGGCAGAATGGATCGTCGTCGGAGACAAAAGAAAGCGGCGGAGACGGAGACAGGCTTAAACCTCTAATCCCCCGTATGGGCCTTTTTGGACCTCACTGTAAATTTATGGGCCTTTTCGGCTAACCGAAGAAAACTAATTCCATCAAAAAGTATGAACCTTTCTTTATTTTTTTAATTTTATTTCTAAAGTCTTAAATACAATATCGAAAGAAAATTAATGATCCAAGAGTCTAAATAATGACGGTTTAATTGAATCATCGTTTGGAAAAAGAGGTGTATTATATACTATGTACTAATTAATTGCTTTTTGATTTCACAGATTCAGCTGAAGACGCACATTCTGAAAGCAGAATCATAATCCCAAAGACCAGACATGATCTGACGTTGAAGCTTCTTCAGTCTGCCATTGATCCAATTGTTATGAAGAACAAAGCAATGCCTCTTCTCACACTCTCCTCTCACGTCTTTCTTCTCCCACATTTCTAAGTAGGCTCCGTTTGGAAAGAGATCTCTTTCTAGGAATTGAACCCTCACATTGGTCTCCGGCTCCACGCATTGATCCTCTCCCACTCGTTGGGATCCGCCTTCCCCACAGAACGTGTCGTACAGACTCGGCTGCTCAGATAGATGGGACGTTGCGGCGTGCTTCACCACTTTCTCCATCACAGCGATTGTCGGGCCATCAGAAGGAGCAAAGTAGAAGCCTGAGTTCAACCGCCTTGGTAAGTTTATGGCCGCTGCAAAGGAGTCAAGACAAGATGCATTTAGACGACACAGAGACCCTTTTCAGTTAGAGCATTGCAAGAACAAAGACACACCTGTCTTCTTATATTCATCAGATTGTGCGACCAGAACAGAAGGGCCAAACGATTGAAGCAATGGCAATGGATTTCTGAACCAATACACATCCACATCGCTCAAGAGAACGTTATATCCCAGCTTCAGAATCTTCACAACTATTCTCGACTTTACTTTGGTGACTCTCTGAAAGCACTTGGATCCATAGTGGCAGCCATTAAAGCTAATGTTTCCTGGGGCTGCTAAAGGATCTGCAAACACGGGTAGGCCCTGCCACATAACAGCAGAATGATATGTAAGTATACATAAGAAATCAACGGGAAGATCAAGTGAGTCTACCTGCAGAACAGAGAACTGATAAGTTTCCTCATCAAGGGCACAGACTAAGAAATTCGAGATGGCGAGGCGACGTAATCTACAGACCCAACTCATCAACATGTCCTTATAGCTATACCCAGCAACAGCAAGAACGATAGTCTTATTCTTGTCTGCAACTAATTGAAGAAGAGACTCCAAATCAAAGGGAAATGTCAAAGCTGGCAATGGCTGATCTTTCTGGAAAGAATCAAACTTTAAGCTTCTTGAGTTTGTTCTGCTGAGACAGGCTGAGATCTTCTCTCTTGTTCGAAAACCTGATATCCTCTCTTTCCAAGAGAAAGTCTCCCCATTGGCTATAGAAGGATCAATGGAGAGATCTGAAACATTAACGAATAGATATCGCTTATTACACTTGACAAGTTTTGGAAGAGAAGAAGACTTGGTGTCGCTGAAGAACAAGGACCCATAAAGCTGGCCGAGATAGGAGTTGGATATGTATTCCCAGTTTCTTTTACTGCTAACGGAGATATACTCTGTCTCGGCATTGACAAGGAAGAAGCTTGAAATGGTGGAAGTAGCATCAAACACAAACCTGTCTTTACATGACAAAACCTCATTAATTATCCATTGATTGTGAATTCCTCTCTGATACAAGAAAGGTGGAACCACACCACAATGTAAGGGCCGCCCAATATTGTTCCATGCCATAACCATTTTACCCTCACCAGATTTTGACTGCCAACTACGGTTTATTATCTTCTGCAACTGATCAAATGAAGAACACCATCAAATTTTGAATCTTTTCCCGATGGATGGATGGACCAATACAAAGTATCCTCCTTACCTCACGGATTCTCACTCTTTTCCCATTGGCTTGACGCCAACAATGCTCCGCTTCGTCCAAATAGAAGGGGAAGTGGGTAATGTTAAGGGATGAAGCAACAAGCAGCCATTCACGATCAAGCTCGTAAGCATAATTCAGAGTAGAAACAAAATCCGGTAGCAAAATTGTATCCGGATCGATCAGAACAGCTATATCAGATGCATATGATTCGCATCTTTTCAACATCGAGTGGAAGAAAGGAGTGCCGAATAACCTACAGAAAACACCAATCATTTGCAATTTACAGAATCCTAAAAATTGACTTATAATGATTAAGATTAGTGTAAGTCAACAATACGTGCTACAATGTCATTTAAGCAAAAGAGGTTACGTGAAATCGATGCTGGAATCGACCGAGACACGGGAATCGTAACTCTGGGCGAAGGAAGAAGCAGAAGGGTGTTGAGTGAAGAGAACGACAGTGACTTGGGAAGACAAAGCGAGCCAAGAACGCACAGCAAGGCCCTGCATATCTTCCAAGGAGGCGTTGAAAGGAGAAGGCGCTGTGAAAATGGTGACCCTGGGAGGAGTTGAAGAGCGGGAAAATCCGATCGGATCATTGAGAGAAGAAGATAACAGGTGGGTTCCGTAGAAGGAGAGAGCAATGAGGAGAAACCCAGATAACCAAACCGACAACAACCCAGCTCGAAGCCCCTGTAAGATTTCACCCAAGTAAGTTGCTAAAATCGAAAAAAAAATGATAAAAATGGAAGAATGAAGAAACCTTGAGCGACATGGGATTTGAGAAGTGAAGAGGAAAGAGGAAAGAGGAAAGGAGGGCTTAAAGAAAGGGAAGAAAAATGGAGCTTTAACGGAAAAAAAAAGAATGGAGAAATACCAAAAAAAACGAGGAGGAGAAGAGGGAAGGGATGGAGCATATGAAGGACGCCATGTGGTCGCTTTCCGTCTTCTTCAAGGAATATGTTATTAGATCTCATTTCTTATTTTTCAAAAGAATTAGGGTTCTTCCCACTCCACTCTCTCAAGTCAAGTCTGACCAAAGGACTTCCAACGATTTGCCGTTGAATTTGAACGAGTGGAAAAGCTTAATCTAATTGTGGGTCATTTTATAAACTGTATTACCCCAACTATCGTCTGAAATCTTTCTTAATTTGTTTTATTTCAATTAACCAAAAAGGGGAAAAAACCCCATTGTAATTGTAATTGACACTCTTTTCTTTGGTTGACTAAAGTCAATTTCCAGGAAATGTTGAACAAGAAGGCTTTAAAACCAGCATTAAAATAAACGTAAAAAAAAAAGATACAATCAACTAAAATCAACAGTACAAAGCCGACATGCCTTTGACAGAATGGCATTCACGTTCTTCATTTCCATTGCCCTTTTGCTCTTTCAGGGTTCATAGAAGTTGTTGTCTTTCATCACACTCTGTGCCGTCTGTGGGGCGATCGAGATCTTGATCGCCTTCCCCTGTAACCAAAACCACGTCCATACCATGAAATAAACAGCCGGCTTCAATCAATTACAAATCAATTCATCGCTTCCACCTCCTAAGAAAGAGATATCGGGACACGTACCTGGACGAGTAGGGAGAATGCCTGCTTTGAGAATGCTTGCTAAGTGGTGACCGCGATACATTTCTATACATTCAAACATACATAATACTTTGTGTTGTGAGTTTCGTATTAGCTTATCCCCCAGGACAAGTTCTTACTCATTTCTCTTGTCAAACTTTCCTAAAAACCAACTTACGGGAAGCATTTATGTTCTCAATACCACAGTTAGCGGTAGCAAATCTAAGATATATTTCAGACTAACAAACACCGGCACACTCATATCATCAGGCGAATGGGATAATTTAGGGTTTAAGAGAAAAGAGCTACCTTCTTCTGGACCTTACAGGTGATGGAGATAAATTTCTTCTTCTCGAACGGGACATTCTGAAGAAAGAAAAGCATCAAGAAGGGTAAGAGCATCAGAGGAAAGAAGAGAGATGATCATGCAGACTCAACATAGAACACATTAAGGCACCTTCTAGAATCATCAGATGATTCATCGCTGGTTGGAGAAGAGCGTTTTCTCCTATCCTTGCCAGTGTCCCCAATTTGTTTGTGTCTCGATCGATCTTCTTCCTTTACTCTCTCCCTCTTCCTGTCGCCGTCTTCCTTGGAATTAGTTCTTCTGGGTCTCTCTCCATCTCTTGAATCCTTCTTTGCATCATGATGAATCGTGGATTTTTTGTTTGATTCAGATCCCTTGTCCTTGTCTGCTGGCTTTACATCTTTCTGCTTAGTTCTATCTCTTGAGCCTCTTCACGTAACCCTTTCCTGGATCCATCTGATCTAACCCTGGCATTTTTTGCTGTATCTTTATGACTGTCGGTACCTTCAGCGTGTTCTTTGCTGCCTCCTGAAGTATCATCACTGAGTCCACTGCCGCTGCCTCTATCAACTACTTTGCTAGAGTCTACATCAGCTTTATAATCACTTCCTCTGGAGCCACATTTATCAGAATATTCATCCACACTTGACTTACTGTTCTTGGGGAAGATTTCATTGGCTTGGATTTCTAGCTCTGATCTTGCATTGGATCCCACACTACTTTCAGGAATTTTCTTAGTGCTGGACTGCTGAAGATCGCTGCTACTCAAGTTCACAGAAGAACTTTGAACTCCACCAATGCCATCCGCATCAGCTTTGCCATTGGCATCAGCACAACCATCGCCATCATCATCGTTGTCACCACCATCATCATCATCATCATCAGAGGCATAGGTAACAAGACCTAGCACAGCTCCTGGAGAGACAGAGCTAACTCTTCTACTTGCACCTTCAGTTTCAATTTTCTTGTCTTTAGGCAGAACTTGAATCTCTGAAGAAGCCTGCTGCATCTGCTCAGCTGCTAACGGAAGGGACAATGACGATGATTTATGATCATGCCGGATATTGCCATCTGAATCATTGTGTATAACACAACAAAGCCCAAAACAATACGTATTAAGCATTTCTCTCTAAGCCAAGAATAATATGAATTAAGCAGTGTTACTACAGAGTCATAACAAGAGAACTAAATCTAAGAAATACGACGGACCTTCTGTTCTCATATCGTCCTCGCTAATAATTTTTGTTGCAATCTCATCAAAAAGTTCATCAGTTACCTGTTGAAAACACACACATCAATATAAGTTACAAACAATCATCCCAATTCTACAATAACCACCAACCTTTAGAAGAACTTCAGTCAAGATGCGTTTTATCTCCTGGTTAATTGCTGCAGTTCTAGCTGCTTCCACATCATCCTGCATATAGCAAAACCATACAATCTAAACCGCAAAATCTACCGAAACACATGTCAACTGTGTACTAGCTGAACTTCAACCATCATTAGGAAAAAGTGAATAAGAACATTGCAAAATTTTAAGGAACCTCATCCTCTTCTTCTTCTTCTTCTGCGTCGTCAGTGGATTTAAAAGAACTTAAGCTTTTAGCATCAAGTTGATCAGGTTTCCTGAGAGGTTTTTCAAGGAAGTCATCATCCATAGATTCTCTCCCCACATGATTCCCTGAAGAAGATTTTCCAAGAGCAGCTTTATTCTTCAATATTTCCTCCTTAAGCCAGGCAGGGACAGGAGCCTGGAAAACTTCTCGTCAGTCAAAACTTATGGAAGCTATGGTATCGTTATCCTGAAATAGTTTTTACCTTTTTAGGACGTTCACACACAGCAGATGCTGCATATGTGTCATCAATAAATCCTGCAGCAGGATGAAGAGGCGGCTTTGTGCCAAATGCATAAGATGGTCCTACAGACTGAACTGTGGACTGGAAATTTGGAGGAGGAAACCTCCCAAATGGAGGCATGGCATGACCCGAAGGAGGAGGCACAACCATAGATGGGTCATGCTGAAAAGAAAATATCATCAAACCAGATCCTGCAAATAAAAAAACAATAGATAACACACAACTGAAAGAATACCTGCGGTGCTGATGGCAAGGATGAAGGAATTGGAGGATAGACTATGCCAGTTGAGCTAGGGGGAGGCCAGACACTATGAGGATTAGCATAATCAAAACTTGCCCTGGGTGTGAACTGTAAGGGCTGATCATTAAGACTACTAGGTGGTGCAGCCGTTTGATCTCCATAAAAGTATGGTTGATCTGCCGAAACTGGTCCAGCAGCACCAGGCACTGATATCTGTGCCTCACTAAGTGTTGTATTGCTAGATTCTTCTGTACCAGAAAAAAGAGTAATGAGTTTAGTTTAAAAGTCTCCACATCTTTCTCAATGTTTACAATCCCTCGATCCATGAAAATGAAAAACCTAGTTGACACCCAGTAAGGAGGCAAATGAAAGAGAACAACCAGTAACAGTTACTGTATACACAAGACGTATAAGCTGCTCTGCCAAGAAAGAATGCCTATATAATAGATACATAAATCCTTACACTAGGCAGCTCCATGAAGATGACTAAACGTGGAAAAGAGAACTAAAATTATCGAATTTTCGATATACACAAGATCAGAAAACCCAAAGAGACAATTCTCGATCACGAGCTAGAGTGATGTTCTAAGTAAATGGTTACCTGCTACAGAAGAATAACTAGAAGGTACCTCCTGCTGATGAATTGCAGAACTGGTGGGCAAGTTCTCTTGATGAGAAAATCCAGTGAAGGAACCTCCAGGCAGACTCCCATCTCCAGCTGGATAATTGGGATACCCATCCGGTTGTGTAGCTGGTGGAACCGGAAATTGTTGATAGCTTAATCCTGGAACCGAGGGCCGGTGACCATCTTGATGACCATGATCAGGATACTGTTGGGGAACTTGATCTCCTGTTCCGCTTGGTGGGTTTGATGCAGATTGCGGGTGTTGAACCTCCGCAGCAGCCTTTGAAGCAGCCCATTCTCTAGCTTTGACTGCCCAGTCTTCAGCGTTGTTATTAGCTGCCATCACGAAGAAAATCAGAAGCCAAACCCTAGAATTCACGAGATACAGACGATTAAAATCAATGGCGGTTAGAGCAGCGAACCTTGAGAGGCGTGACCTTGGTGATAACCCCAATTATGGTTGCCCCATTCCTAAGATATCCATGTCATAGTAAGATCAAACCTAAGGAGCAGTACAATAAGGGGAAATCCTGCGACTATGCTCCAATGAAGCCACGATACCTGATTAACCTGGGGGTACGTCGAAGGCATCGGCGGTGGGTGAGGAAGACGAAAATGGCCGCTGCTGTTAGCGCCAGCGCCGAACGGAGGCTGGTGAGGATGCGCAGGAAAACTAGGAGGAGGTGGAGGGTAAGCTGGTGAAGAGTGGGGCTGAGAAGGAAGATGCTCCGGTGGAGGAGGGCCCCACTGCGGCGGACGAGGAGGCGGAGGAGACGGGGAGAGAGGGTGATGGTATTGATTGTTAGGGTACCATGCAGAAGCGCCGTGCGGCTGCGGAGGAGGAGGCACCGGAGGCCTCGCTGGGTGCTGGTAGTACTGCTGGTAGGGATCCGGCGGCGGCTGAGGTGGTCTCATGTAAGGAGACGGTGGGTGGTAAGAGTCCATGAGCGTCGTTCCGGTGAGCGAGAGAGAGAGACGAACACCGCGTCTGACGAAGAGGAGGAGGAGCCAATAAGGTTAACAGAGGCCTTACGTCGTTAATGTGAATGCTGAGTGCTGAATGATCTAGAAAACTGCAGGTCGTCTATTAATCGTGATCTGAGCATTCGTGCCGTTTCAAAGAACCGCAAAAAAATCACGTAGTTTACACACGTCAGAGGAGCAATATCATTATGTTGTCCATGAATTTGATTGCTTCGGATAAAGATGCACAGCTAATTACATGGGCCGCATTGATCTATTCAGCCTTGAAATTGGTCATAAAGAGTGTTGTATACGGAACAAAATCACTGTTACATCTATATACACTTGTGGCAACAAACAGTCATGACCACTCCAATCAATAACATAGTCACGACCAGCTCGCCAGTTCCGTAACAATTGATTGAAGCACGTGATGGACATAATCTTACATATAAGAGCTCTTATACGACAGCGTCAGCTTGCCTCTTTGTCAATCTTGAGTACAAGCCATCTTTGAGCAATAGCTCCCTGTGATTGCCCATCTGTTTTATCCACAAGGCAACAGTAAATCTCCAACAAGACCAGTGTGTGTGATGTTAATGAATTCATCAAAACCCTAGAAGAGAGCCACTGACCTCAACCACTCGTCCACTATCCATCGCCACTATCCTATCTGCAGCCTGAATTGTGGAAAGTCTGAAAAAATAAAAGAAACTCAGAAAGCACGAATCAAACCATGTAAAATCAGCCGTGTGTAAGAAAGAACCACCTGTGTGCTATCACTACAATGCTTCTCTTTGTAGCTGAATCGCTTCCTAGATCACGGAGAACTCCCTAGCAAACCAAAGTTCATGAATTCTCCATCAGTACGGATCCTAGTGAACTGATATATGTCAATAAAAAAAAGGACATTTTTCTCTACATGAAAAGGAATGACCTTGACGTTGTGTTCGCTCTCTGCATCAAGTGCACTAGTTGCTTCATCGAGGATTAGTATTCTGGGATCTCTGAGGATCGCACGGGCAATGGCAATACGCTGTTTCTGTCCTCCGCTAAGTAGATCATCATCAACCACTGTGTTGTAACCATTGGGAAGTGCGGAGATGAAGTCATGTGCATACGCCTGCTTTGCTGATGTCTGTGCGGAAGAGTTTTGGTTCCTGTTGATTGTGAAAGCCTTAAGAGCAAACTCAATGGAATTTATTCAATTTCATAATAGAAACGTGCAAAGAACCTGTCCCACGTATCCAATTCGCTCCCTCAGCCATTTGACATCCAACTCTTGACACGGAACCCCATCGATTAGAATCTGAAACTTAAATCATCAGCTGTGGAAAAGAGAGGATAAAAGGGTGATTCTACTACTAGTTTGAACAAACTACCTGACCGCTTGTTGGTTCATAGAGGCGTAGCAACAAATTAACCAGGGTGCTCTTGCCACTACCACTCAGACCAACCTAAGCATAACAGACCATTTCTCATATTACTACTGATAAATACCAAGAAGATCGGCAGCGGGCATAAACTACTCGGAAATATACTCACAATTGCCACCACTTCACCTGGATGCACAGAAATGTTTACATTTTGAAGCACAGCCACCTGGGAGATTAGCAATCACATGATGGTTAATATAAACTGATAGATGATCTTTCAGGGTCAGCATGTCCGAATGACTAATGAAAAAACAAATCGATAGAAGGCTTGCTTTCTCTCTAGTCGAGGGATGTGGTTCAAGGAAATTTAAGAAAGAGGGAGATAATGAAGAAATAATTACTCAGAGGTTCCAAACAGGAATACACTAATACCTCTGTTCTTGAAGGATAGCAGAAAGACACATTGACGAACTCAACATGTCCTGTTAGCCTCTGTAATCTTGTTCCTGCCAAACAAATTGCTGATAAAAACAACACTCCAGAACAAAGCTATACAAATCCTTGTAAGCCTATAGGTGTAATGTCCATGGGGTCTTAAGATATAAATTGATAACCTAGCAATTTTAGGTCCATACCAATCCTCAGAATTTGCTCTCAAAATTAGCTTATAAGAAAGGTAACCATGTTCAGATAAGCCATCAATTAATCTCGTATTTGTTGGCATGGGATCATAACATTATAGTTTAGAACTTAAAACTCTCAATAAACAGCTCTTTGCTGAAAATTTAAACTTGCCTTTTGATATGAATTGATTACTAAGCTTGAGATCCATCATTTGGAAGACTTTTTCACTCGCTCCAACTGATTGCATCAAAGATGATAAATTATCTCCCACCCACCATGTAGAATATATTAACCACTCGCTATATAATATAAACTTCGTCAGCTGCTCTGCTGTTATACGACCAGCTAAGATATACATTCCTCCAATCAGGACAGCAATAATCTATAAAAGAAACAAACGACGGTTCCCGTCACATTCTTATAGCATGTATATCCGCCAATGTCTATGAAAGATAATCTATAAAAGATAAGCAAAACAAGTTTGTAAGTGATGGGACCTGAGTCGAGTGATAAAGAGTGTTGAAGCTCCAGTTCCAAATTCCATAAGCAGCACTTTGTCTCAAGCTTACATCCGCCATTTTCTCAAGCCAATGGTTGTACCTTCTCATAAGATATAAGTAAACCAGTTATACAAAAACTTGACTGTGATAGAACATGCTCTTAACAGATGATCAGGTTTTTGCAACATTGTGAGACATTCAACTCTTTTCTAAGATAGTGATCCCACCTTTTAAGTTCTTGCTTCTCTGTCCCATACACACGCACAGTTCTCATCAAAGAGAATGTCTCTTGAGCCACCTGGATGATCAGAAAGCAATCACTTGCAAAAGGATTCATAGGATCAAAGACAAATTTCAAGAGTTCTTAACAAAATTACTTCATTTGCAGATGCTGTGATCTCTTGAATTAGCTTTGCTGTCTTCTTCTGATACCTACAAAAGAACAATCATCACCACTCAAATCCACACGAAGACTAAATACATTAAGATAAATATATTGCTAGTTTTGAAAAGGATCCTCGATCAGCATGTAATATATTTTCCCTCCTCAGTCACATCTACTGTAGGCTTCACAACGAGTTGAACATGTGCTTAAATATATATTCCATATCAGGAAAGACTGAGCTTTGTGAACGGGAGAAAAAAGAGATGGCAAATCCTCACATCCCATAAATGAACATAATCGCTGCCAAAGTAGAGCATATTGCCAATGTGCACAGACCAAGGGGCCAAGACAAGATCATCAAGTAGATCAATGCGCCTCCACCCTAAACAGAGAAGGAAAACACATTTAGATGACTTTTATCCAAGACACGCGAGGAATGTATGTTTTTAGCATAGGACCTGAAGCACATTGCGACATATCAAGTTAAGATCGTTTCCAATGACCCTCGAGACTTGCTGACAATCCGACCCAAGTCTGCTTGTCAAGTCACCAACAGTTTCAGAATCGAAAAATGATATATCCTGATGCACCACCCATTCAAGTCACCAAATTAATACCAAAGCTGAAAATCCTCCTAAAAGAAATGTGATCATAAGCTAAAAAAGATCATGCTACAGAATATTTCAGAACCTGAAGTAGAAGAGTAGAATATAACGATTCCCTCATTCGTTTCACCTACAGGGTAAATGTGAGAACCCATATCACAAATGTTGAGTAGATCTATAATATAGATTAAAAAAGGAAAATCATGAAAAGCTAACTCACGAGTATCATGTTTGCAATGCCAAAGAAGCATCCCCTTATGCCACTGAAGATAAGAGTTCAACAAAGAGTCGAGTCAGGATATCAAGAATATCAAGAGCTGACCAATTTCATAAGATACCTCAAAAAAGAGCAACTTGCCCAGGCTGCAAGAGCAACCCAATTCAAAACATCAAGCCAGGGAGGAGTTTTCAACCATACAAGATCTTGACCTGCAAATTCCTGAGGTAACACATAGCAGAACCAAGAGCCGGACATTTCTATGGAACACATGTATATCCCCACTTTGTGCTGAGAAAATCGAAGCTGTCAGAAAGTGTGGAATGGAGATCTCTGAAAGCTGAAACAGATACAAGAAAAGTATAAGCTTCCACGGGAAAGGAAAGTGCTGCTGAAAAGCATAAGTAACCAAACAGTAGTTCAACATGGCCACTCTCGCAACATGAAACATACAATGTCATTTCAACACATTTCCAGCAAGTGTCAACTAAGTTATGAACCCTTCTTATCCTTATCCAAATTCCTCAAGAATCATGTCCGTAAGGTCAATATGTGATTACGAAGATGCTAATCATAGAGCAACAACGCCCGTTTCAAACTATCTTACGGAGTTTGAATCGCAATCAATCAAAACATATGAATTAGAAACAATGGAAACGAGTGCCAAGTAGGGGAAGAACGTACCGCGGCTAAGATAAGAGTTGAGAATGCAGCGAATATAACCCACCGATCCTTAGCCACCAATTCCCACATCCGGCCGAGCGCCCGCCAAACAGACACCGGTTTCGCCATGAACTTTGTCTCGACCTCATCGGAAAAACTCCACCAGCTTCCGCCTGGCAATATCGTCCGTATGAAACCAATACATTGCCGGATTCGCTCAGGAAAGGCGTCCTTTTCTCCTTCCCCCTCATAATACTCCGTATTTTCCACAGCGACTCCATTCACCGATGAGCAATTAAGCGAAGGTAATCGAAACCGCTTAGCTTTACGCCGGAGAGCGAGGGGGAATTCAGGTTCTTTGGAGAATCGGAGATTCTTCCTTCTGACGTCTCCGGCGGTGAGAGCGTAACGCCGTCGTTCAACGCGGTGAAGCGTAAACCGGATAGGGCGGCTCGTGCAGCCGAGGACTTGCAGAGCCATGAATGCGCGAGGAGAAGAATTGAAAGCTAGAGGAGTTCCCAAGCATCGAGCTTCCTGGTTCATATGAAGTAGACTACGGAAGCGAAACGTCGCCGTTTCAACGATAAACGACGACGACGTAAGAGGCTCCGTATGTAACACTAATCGGGCCCACGTCGCTTTTTCCCACCTACACCGGGAACCACAACCACAAGGTTGCCGGCGCGTTGAATAGGCGCGTGATATAGTTGATCTTATGGTCAAAATTTCCTCCGTGTCTGATTGGTAACCGTCGAGGAACTTCCTACTAACGGCGTCGTTTCAAAAATTTTAAACGAGAACGTGCTCCGTTTTGTTTATCAAGAACCGCACTGCACGTCGTTAAATTAGAGCTCAAAATTCTAATGGAAAAAATTGTTGGGCCACAAACGCTTTAGGCCTAATTCCTCCTCATATTTAAAGAGCCCATTGAAGCGTAGTTGTAAATAAGCAAAACCCTAGTGGGCAAAGACGGAAAACAAAAGAAGTTGACCCCTCTCGCCCTTTATATATGTCTGGCTCTCAGAAAGCCCTAGCCGCACTGAGAGGGGAGCTACAGATCGGAGAAGATGACAACTAGGTTTAAGAAGAACAGGAAGAAGCGCGGGCACGTCTCCGCCGGACATGGTCGTATCGGGAAACACCGAAAGCATCCCGGAGGTCGCGGTAACGCGGGAGGTATGCACCACCACCGTATCCTCTTCGACAAGTACCATCCTGGTTACTTCGGTAAGGTTGGTATGAGGTACTTCCACAAGTTGAGGAACAAGTTCTACTGTCCTATCGTCAATCTAGACAAGCTCTGGTCCCTCGTGCCCCAAGAAGTGAAGGACAAGGCGACCAAGGACAACGTTCCCTTGATCGACGTCACTCAATTTGGGTACTTCAAGGTGTTGGGGAAAGGTGTGCTGCCCGAAAACAAACCTGTGGTTGTGAAGGCAAAGCTAGTGTCGAAGAACGCGGAGAAGAAGATAAAGGAGGCCGGTGGAGCCGTCGTGCTCACCGCCTAGGTTAGGCAATTTTCCTCCTCCCATATCCCTTTTTTATGTTTTTTATGAAGTTATGTTATTTGGTTTGGATCGAGATGTCGAGAAATGGAAAACCTTTATCGGATTTGATACATCTTTTGATATGATACATTTGAACCTTTGGGTTTTACTGCATCATCTGAATTCAATCTTTAGATATTGCCGATTGTAGCTGGGTGTTGTATCACTAAGAATGTGTTACTCTCGTAAGGCTTGACGGATAAAGTCTTTGTTTTTCTCCATCGTATTGTGATTAAAGCCAAGCAATTCTCAAAAGGAGTCCTTTTCCTGCTTATGGGCGCCTCACCCTTAAAATCTGTAGGAAGGCTCCTCTTCCCTGCCCCATATTTGTACCGAAATCATTAAGAGAATTGGATTTAGTTCACCATCTTTGGTGTAACTGAAGGCCAGAGACCAATTTTGACCCACAACCTGGCTCACTCTCAGCCACATACATAGTTCAATGTGTTCATCTCTAACCATCCATACCACTGTCTGATAATCCAAAGTACAAAGGTGATTTGATATTTAAGTTTTCATGCTTCTGTTTACATATTAACTCGTTCAGGAGCTAGTAGTTATTGTGAGTCACTACTCGTACTAGTTTATATATATGTCTGCAGCGAACACTGGCTGTCTCTAGCATGGTTTTGTCTTAAATTGCATTACAGGCTTCAAGGCTCTAGTTTCTATATCTACAATCATATTGCAGCTTGCTTCAGGGTACTTTGCTTTGTCTTTCAGCTTCGTTTTCTTCATGCCTTATTTCACCTCCCCATTTCCTTATTCTATCCTCAGCCAATGAAGCCTGAAAGTCTCAATCTTGTTTTTAGTCCATTTTACTCTTTGAGTAAATCCTGAAACCGCAGTAGACAAGAAATCTCACCTCTTTGTTCCAGCTTGCCTTGTAGATCATCACAAGCAGGACGCATGTCTGAACCACTGTTCCTGTCAGCATCCCGCACCAAATCCCCTGTAAGCGTCCAATATTGTTTAGTTTCAACAGGAAATATGTGAAGCTTAGTCTAAGATCTGAGGATAAATACCTTCACACCAAATTTCAGCTTGTACCCGAGTAAAAGACCAAAGGGTATACCACATAAGTAGTAACACCCAATGTTCACATAGGCTATGACCCCTTGCCATCCAGCCCCAACAGCTACACCTGTTGTACAATATAAACCCTTACATAATTCACTTGCATAATTTTGTGTGTCAATGATGGTCTAGGGATGTTTATTACCAGAAAGAACAGGCTGAATGTTGTTGATGACGATGCATAGAGCCAGCAATGGCGTCAACTGTTTCACGAGTCTTCTAACTTGTTCATCATTTGAGAATAGCTTAGGGTACCAATCTCCTAAAGCTATGAGAGTCACTGAGATAGCAGTTCCAATCATTGTGGAGGTTATCATTGCCACTATCAGTGTGAATTTTGCCCTCCTCGGGTGTCCTGCCCCAAGCTCGTTCGACACTCTCACACTGCATAAGTCATTTCATTTCTCATTTAACTTTACATACACGCATATATATGTATTGGCAGCAGCATACGTACCTTACGCCAGCATTGATGCCGAAAGCCACCATGACCGCCCATCCCAGTATGTTCATGCTGGTAAAAAAGTAAAAAAAGGCATTTACTTTTGTGAATTACTAGCAAATTAATTTGGATTTGTGTGGACTTTGTGTGGGGACTTGCCATATAGAAAGAGCCGCAACAGAGACTTGAGCATTCTTCAGGTAGCCGGCAAAGAGTATCAGCGCCATGAAATACCATACTTCCAGGCTGCAACATTACAACGTTCCCCATTGGCTGTGTTAGTTTGATACAAATTACGGAATGAATCAATGTTTTTATAAATTATAATCTCACCAGATCATGACTGCGGATGCAAGCGACAACCGAGCAAAGCCTTGGAGATTCTTGAACGCCTTACAGGAGAGCCCTGACCATGCACGTCCGCAAGCGCCTCCGCAGATATAAACAATCTGAGCGATCTGTATGAGCCACCATGAAGCATTCAGCACTGCTGCCCCACCAGCCATCCCCCACCCCAGTTTCAGCATCACCGACCAACTTAGAACAGCGTGGAGAGGCAGTACCACCGCCGAGATCACCGCCATTGCCATCACCTTGCTCTGCGCCTGCATGCCATTAATTCCGTTCATGAGCTTCTTTCAACATGCAAATCATCCCATGTGGATCCGTGTTTGAGTAGTTAGTTAATTTGGCCAAGCTACCTGCAAGAACTTGGAGGTGGGAAAGTTGATGGCGTAAGCGAAGAGCTGAGGGATCATCCACAACGAAAGCTTGCCGGCGGCGGAGGAAATCGCCGGCGTCTGACCGATGAGCTTCAAAAGGGGAGTTGCAAAAATGTAATAAAGGGAAAGGAGGAGGGCAGATGTGTTAAGGATGATCCACGATCTCTGCAGATATATTCCCATCATCTCCAATTGCCCTGCTCCGTACGCCTGCCCGCATAGTGTCTCCAAGGCACTTCCCATTCCCAGCTTCTCATATCATATTATATATATATATATATCCAAATTATTATACATGCGATTCTTATATGAAAATTTTCGAAAACTGTATTTACTAAATATTAGAAACAAACGGAAGCACGTGCGTGTGAAAGAATATGAAACGGACAGTGGAATCTAAGTGGGGATGCATAGAGTGAGGTGTTAATAAATAAGAGGAACAAAGACATGCAAGACTGCATGTGTACGTAATTTACCAAGATTCCCAATGACAGCCCGGCGATGACGGAGTTCTCCACCGAGACGGCCGCCAGGGCCAGCGTGCTCACGTGTCCGGCGAGGACCTGTGTGACGGCCCCAAGAGAATATTGGCATATGGACGCACAGATCGCCGGACCCGCCAGCCACCACAGCTTCTTCGACTCAGCCGCGAACTGGCGGAGGAAGTCTCTTCCACCGGCGATGGGAGCCATGTCGTTGATGAGGTTTTGGCTGTGTGACTGCGGATCGTCTTCATTTTCTCTCATCTCTGGACTTTGCATTTTCTTTAAGAGACTGAGAAGAAGCAGCAATGGTGCAATATATTAACTTAAGCTATACAATAACTTTGTATATTTATAGACAAGTGTCTGCACGAGCCACAAAAAACTTGCATTACATCAATTTAGAATTATGCTAATTATGTGTTATTTAAAATTTAATTTTAGCACGCGCCCCATACTTTAGTGAGAAGGTTCGAATTTGAGTTAGGAGAGTGCACGTCTTTAAATGTGACATAACATTACAAAAAATGAGAATGAATCAATTTGTTTTTATTTTCTTCTTCCCATATAAATATTACTGCCAATAAAAAAAAGAGAACCAAACTATATAGAGTATGTTTTCACATATTAAAATACGACCAAAGTGATACGCATTTTTGGCATTACACAGCACGCGAATTTATACTTTAGCATAATTTTACACATAAGGAAATCTGAAAGAACAAACACGATGGGGTAATGTATATGTTGCAGAGTGATTTATAGACATATTAAGCAATGCCCATCTCAACCCAATTGAATAAAGAATAATCAAATTCAATTTAAATTTCAGACGCACAAAAAAAAAAGGTGGAACGAATACGATGCGCAATATTGTCCAAACCCAAAATCGGTCACGTTATCAAAGCAAATCTCTTACCTTTTGGTCTGAATTTATTACAGTGTTCAGGACGTGAAGCTGTTTCATACAATTTAAACAGAGTGAGCTTTTGATTCTTTCTTCTTTTGCTTTGCAGTAAGAAAGAATCAAACATTATATATATATATATATATATATATATATACCTCTGCTTCTCATGACATCGTCTTTTCTCATTCAACTATTCTATGTACCCTCTCTTCTTTCGATTCCAATGGTGGATTTTGAATTGATTCACCTTTCTGCTCTCGTTGTGGATGCGACCAGAACAGCCTTAATCAGCAAGATTCATCTTAGGACCATTGTCTCTATTGTCTCAGCGAGCAGATGGCAAAGCCCGCCAGTTGTCAGCAAGAAGAATGGCACGATCACGAGAAGCTGCAGACAGTTGTTGAAGTATTACGCCCTTCACGTGACTCGCAGCCGTTTCCCCTCCCCGTTCTGCTAATTCTAAGTAAAGTACTGCTTTCAGCATCGCTCCTTCCTGCCATTGCAAATACTCGTATCATCAAATGAACAAAATCTAATATATTCCTCTGGCCATCTATGTCTACTGAAGTCTAATATATTCATCATATCTTCCTGAACATGGAATTTCACATGTTTTACAGCCATTTTATTAGTCATCCTAAGAATCACAGATTACACAATCATTCATGTAATGAAACAAGATAGATTCTTGCACAACTTTGCTCAAAGAAAAGAAATTCATGGGCGTACAGAAAAAAGAGCGAGGCCATGTTCAAACTGGGCTTTGCAGTGGCCATGATCAGCTGCTCGCTTCATCCATTTTCTTGCAAGCTTCCGGTTTTGGGGCAAACCTTCTCCGACAGAGTAGCAAAGTGAGATGTTGTACATGGCTCGCACATACCCTCCCTCCGCAGCTTTCAGGTACCATCTAGCCTGCCACCATCACAGAATTATGATCATATCCACATACAGAGATGCTACTCTGAATCTATAATGTGGAAGAAGAAGAAGATGAAGATGAATACATATACATATACATACAGCCTCTTGCAGGTTGGGAAGCACAACACGACCTTGATGCAGGCAGAGTGCTAACTGATACTGTGCTCTGATGTACCCACTCTCTGCAGCTCGTCTCAACCATATCATTGCTTCCTTCGGATTTGAGGGTTGAACTGCACATGTAAAAGCAACCAAATTGCTTAGCAACTGTTCCATTTTCATGTCATCGGAGTCAACTCACTGCAAATCGGTCAACCAAACACTCCTAAACAAATTCTATCTCAGTCGTAGATCCGAAATTCCCAATATTTTAAGCTGAAGAAATGGAAATCGCATTTGCAGCCAAGTGAAATTCGTACAGTAATGAGATATTAGTACCTTGAAGATATGAGATCCCCAGATTACATTGACCGGCAGCGTCGCCAAGCTCCGCGGCTCTCCGGTACATGGCGACGGCCTTCTCCTTCTCCCCCGTCTCCCAGTAGACAAGCCCAGCGTCGACCATGGCGAGCGTGGATCCACGCGCCGCGCCCTTCAGGAAGGAATCGAGGGCTTTGTCGAGGTTTGGGCGCACACCGCCTCGGCCGTGTTTGAACCTCTTACCCCACCGAAGCAGCATCATCGCCTCTCTCAGCGGCTGAAGCGCCTCTCTCCACGCCCTGCACACCCCCGACGCCGCCTGCAGGCTGGGAAGACTAAACGGCGCTGCGATCTTCGTCAGTATATCGAACGGAAGCGCCGAGAAATCCGCTCCGACAAGAGACGAGGACGCCGAAGACGGGTGGACGGAAGGCGGCGATGGCCTGGAACCAAACTTCATGGTCGTTCGGATAGAGAATCTGCAGCGTCTGTCTCTATCGGAGGAGGGTCTGAAAAAGGGAAAAGAGGTGAATCGAGAGCCTTGAGATCTGTCCGGCCATGTTCTCTGCTTCATCTTCTTCTCCGGCGACGATAACCGCGTCACTCAAACGACTCGACTTGTCTTTTATTTCCTCTCATTTTTTTCTTTATTTGTTGAAATGTCACTTCTGAAACAAAACAAACAAATAATACATTGATTCTCTTTATTTCTCATAGAGAATCCAACGGTCGTGTGTCGACATAGGCTTAATCGACGACATCTTAGATTGCCACGTGTGATATTAAACCGCCAAAAAAAACTTTCTTTTTTGGATCTACTCGTACTCTCTCTATTTAATTATGTCATGAATTTATTTTATATGAGGAAATTCAGATGTGAACCATTGGAACGACTCGGCGACTTCAAGGTGTGGACCAGCTTTGCTTTAACACTTTGGGCCGCCCCTTTTACAAAAAATTAGGGCCCAATCAGAGTTAACCATTGCGAGGAGATATATATATATATATATATTATTTATTAATTTCGGAAAATGAAACATCATTATATAGCAATAGAAGTTCAAAACTCAGGAGTACAGAGCTTTGCCTGTCAGAGGCAAAACAGAGTATTAATGTTGTCGGAAGTGCACAATTCCTTCGTCACATTCTGGAATATCCAAAGTTATCTTCGTACTGAGCCATGAACTCATCGTTGAACTTCTTGAAACTTTCCATGATCTTCGGCATTTCTTCCTCCGCCGGCAGAATCGTCGTCCTCAGATGGAACACCCTGCAAAACCCCACATTTTGCATCAAACCAAAGCTTAGATTTTGGTTGGTTTGTAATTAAGGGAGTTTACCCTTCTTTCTGTCCGAATCCAGACCCAGGGACGGTGGAGATTCCAGTGGCTTCCAAGAGCTTGAGACAGTAGAAAACATCAGGGACTTTTCCAGCTTGTTTGGCAGCTTCCATGGCTCTTGGCGGCAACCGGATTTGCGGGAATGAGTACATGGCGCCTGCCATGCCTCAACAGCTTAATCCATTTTCCGACTACAAAAGGAAGGAAGGCTGAAAAGAGAGTCGCCACTTGTGTACCTTGGGTGAAGTTACAGACCACGTTTTTGCAGCTGTTGAATCCATCAGTCATGATCCTGGCTCTTCTTCTCAATGATTCCAGTATCCCCTTGCTGGAATGAAATCAGATGATGGGTCACATTTGAATCATGATTCCACATCAACCATGGAGTCCGAAAAGGGAATATATATATATATATATGTATACCTTTCTCGAATGAACTGCTCGTACGAAATGTCCCCAGGTCTCGGTGGGGTTACCATCAAACCCATCTACACAAACTCATCAAATCCCATTCACACAAACCCTTTTGTAAGCAATTCAAGAAATCAGATGATGGGTCACTTACAAATATCTGAGCTGGAACGTTAGGACTGAGGGCAATCGATGCAACTTTGTAGATCTCTTCAACAGTCTGCAACAAACATCAGAAATGACAATGTCATTTGGTCGTGGAACAATTACACTCATCCATCAAATTCTACGCATTACAAAGGTAAAAGAAGAGACCCTGGGAGGGATGTTTGTCATCTCAAAGTATCCACCTCGTTGCCCACATTCCCCCCAATATCCCTTCGAGACTGTATGGAAAGAGATGAGCTGAACTTCCTTGCTAACCGGTGCTCCCATATCCATCAAAACCTACGCCAAACCATTCGATATAACACCAAATAACGACCTATATGAATCATCAAAAGCCGTTCGATATTGAACAAACGCCGTCATTCTACTGTTGAAGAGAAGAAGATTACCTTCTTGGAACTGATAAAGGGGCGCTCATCCTGGTATATGTTCTGCTGGTAAACCTCATCTCCCATAAGAACCAATTTCTCTTCGTAACAGAACCGTAATATCTCTCTTAAGTTAGCTTCACTAAGACACTGCCCTGTTGGGTTCCCAGGATTAATGATCACCATCGCTCGTACCTGTAAACACATGTAAAGGAAACAAATTTCCATCTCAATCCCTATGGCTGTCAATGGCTTGCGGACATCATAAATGATTAAACACGATATATCAATTCCCAAGGGTACAATTTAAGTTTCCTATTAACAATTTTTTCCGATTTCCACAGACAAGAATTCAGATCTGCTCCTTATATAGATGCAAGAGGAAGAGGGAAAGACTACTCACAGTTATTCCTTTAGAGCGGGCTTGAGCAACAGATTCACGGAGGTTATTAACGTCAAGTCCCCAGTTCTCAGTCTCCTCAAGATAGTATGGAACAAGAGATCCACCAAGCAGAGATATGGTAGCTGAATACAGCGGATACTGTGGCACTGGAACCAGAATCTGCCAATGCCCAACAATCAACCTCAGAATATACTTAACCAAACCCAGTTGCACAAACCCGAGGTTAGAACTTTTCCAATAAAAGAGTAAACTTATCTCACCCCATCTCCTTCACCGCGTATAATACAATTCAAGATTTGCATTACACCTTTGCTAGCTCCATCAGTGAGAAATATGAGTTCTGGGTCGCTGTGGATCGGAAATAAGAACACACAAGGTCTCGACTTAGTTTTACATCTTCAACAAGTATAATTCAATGTAGATAAACTAGGAAGCAATCACCTCGGATAACCATCACGTCTTTCGATGAACTCAGCAACCTCTTTCCTAATTCCTGGAATACCTCTCGAATCACTGTAAGCACCTGATGAAACAGAAATGGAGTCGCTTTCCAGTTCTTGCATCTAAGATATAAACAATGAAATGTTCCTTAAGCATATACCTAGACCCCCTGAAGTCATCGAAAGGTAATGCTTAGCTCTTGCAATAGCATCAGCAGGGAATAACATTCCAACATTTGGATCATCTAGCAGAAATGGTGCTTGGCAGAGTGCAACAACCTGCAGATGTACATGAAATTAGTTCATCAGATTGAACAATATATGATATCAGCATGTACAAGAACTGCAGCTGTGTATGATTACAGACATACCTGGCGAGGAAAAGTCAATGGCTTTTGCCCTAAAGCGTGAGGGTTTCCGACATTCGTGAAAATAATCTGTCATGTGAATCAAACACGTTATACAACTGCAAATGCTTATCGAGTCAAGGATCAATCAAGTCCTACTGCAGATGCGTAACAAGTGGACTATGCTCGATGGACAGAAGGATATAAAGTCCAACACCAACAGAAATTCATGGCTACACTTTCCTCAGGAGTGATTAAAGATATGATTACACAGTGTGGAACATGTAAAGCTCTTACCCTTTTGCCTTCTTTCTGAAGCTCAGCTGCTCGGAGATACAGCTCTCCTCTGACGGCATACTGACACTTCTTCACGTTTTCGTTCAGTGACTCGTAGTCTAATGCCTTTGGAGCCATTTTCTGATTTCACGCAGAAGCAGATGCCAACACACCAATAACGTCTGCACACAGAAAAGCAGCTCATGAAGCCTCAATGGTGATTCATTAAACTAATCTGATTCGAAACTTAATCACTCTCTTCTGTTTAAGGCATATACGTATAACCCACTAATCGGAGTGATCGTTTTCTCGATTCGAAGAACATTGGGTACAGTAAAGCCGACACCTTTTTCAAATGGGTAACTCGATGAAAAATAACAAAATCAAACAGCACACACCTTCGACTGAATGACGGAATCCCCAAAGCTCTCGTCGAGAGCAGAGTAAGAGAGACGAGGGGGCTTTAATCGAAAATGAATTTTACTTTTAAAAAAAGGTTTAATTTTCAGCAGCAGATCAAATATGTGTGTCTGACGTGAATCGGGGGCACTCGTCGTCAATGGAATCGTGTGGCATAAGGAGAAGGCGACGGGCGAAGCAGCAGAACCACGAAATGAATTCCCTTTTTATCAGAGGTATGGACTCTGAGTCTTTGTATGGACTCCGTTCCTGCAAAGATGTCTTGCTTTTTGGTTAGAACCAATGGAGATATGCCACGTGGCAAATGTTTTTGGATCATGAGAAACTTGTCGTATTCCGTAGTAATAATAACGAATTGGTCGATTGAAGATATAGCATCAATATGTTGAATACATGAAAACATGTTGTTCCATACAGACACCTAAGAAAACCAACATCAAAACATGTTCCAACTGATACATCAAAATCTCAATAATCTTCGCTCTATTGCTTCATCTTGCGAGAAATCTCAATGTAATTCAAAAGCTTCTTTAGAGCCTTACCACTGTTTATAGCCTCTTTCGCTCTCTCCATTGCTACACATACATCTTCTGCGCCTTCGCAACCCAACAAATGATCCACCATCCCTGCATTTAGCACGATTCTATCATAGGCCCCACCTTTCTCACCCTGAAGAGCTGCCAACCCCAGCTCTATATTCCTCGCTACCTGTCATTTCAATACACTCCTTCAACTTCTGCCCTTAAACAACTACAGTCGAGTTGAGAGACTGTACCGATCGATCTGTTCTTGGAGTTTCAGTTGGTTCAAACCCATAGTCCCTCGCATCCACCTCCAGACTGAAACTTTGCCGTGATACCCCTGTCATTACCAATATTGCAACTACATTAGCTTCCACCCTTTAAAGCCATTCTGCAGAAGCCTAAACAGAAATCAATCTCTAAGATGGTTCTACATGATGTTATGGAAGGAGCAATATTTGCAAACCAGAACAGGCTACCATGAAATTGATGTCCAAAATGTGATGGCATGTTCCAATTCAAGACCACCCAAATACGAATCAGCTGATATCTTCTAAATCCATTGGGATCCCTCCACATACAAAGCGGTCTATATGAGGAAAACTCTAGCTATATATCTATGGAAATTCTGATCCTAATTCAGAACCTCGAGTTCTTTTGGAAAAATCTAGCATTTGATTCAAGTATGAATATCATATTTGAGCTATTCGCACCATCAACTTCTAGAGCACAGTCTGAACTCGAAGAACGAAACCCAGAACAATAGTTAACTGGTAGCCCTTTAGAGACAGTTGCTGCTCGCACTCGTGTTGTCATCGAGAGGGCTCCCTCCTCACCCTGCATTACCATAAAAAAAACATTCTTATGTCATTATTCTCGGTTGTGCCTAACAGTCTAAGACTTTATCTGTTAAAAGACATGCTACAATCAGAAGAGTTGCCAGCATATGTCAGGTTCTATGTTTATATGTGCTGTAGCAGATCAGAACGAGAGAGTTGACCTTAATCACCAATCCCGAATGGACACCTCTTCTTCTCATAAGCATTAACAGAGGCTCTTCATAGCCTTCGTGGTAAAATCCAGCCACAATCGATTCCTTCCCTGTGGCCTGCAGTGAAAAGCCAGCCCATGAAATTCTGTATACTTGAGCCTTCACTCATGCCTTATACTAAAATATTTCCTAAATATTCTTCAATTGCCATAAACAATAAATGCATAAATATACTGAAGCATAAATAACAAAGGGACATGAAAGATGTCTCAGGATCCTGATGGTTGAGCCAAGGATTTCCACTAATGGCTAGTCAAACAATTAGGTACCTAACACGTGAGATGGTATTTCCACATTACCGCTAAAATAGATCAATCATCTACTAGACAATGGGTCATAAAGATCCAGTAGATGAACATTAAAAATCTCATGCAATGCACCATACTTATGAAGTTGATAAGAATCCAACAGCACGTACCCATGTTAGATGATCTGGGGTCATTCATAACATTCAAATATGAAAAAAAAAACTCAGAAACAGCAAAATTATCAGCTATCACAAAGCCCTCTTACCCTCACAAATTGTTGAACTTTCTCTGTTGTTGCCAGTGGAGGGCGTTTCTTTATATGCTCCCTCAGCCCAACCAAAGAATAACTGTAAGGCATAACCAAACTTTTGTAAGAAGATCCAAATTTTGTTTTCAATACTATCCCACTACTGCTGTCTACGAAGAACAGAAACACGGCATACATCATTATAACCATTGATGTAAAAATGACAAAGCAATGGCTCAAATGAGTGTTACTTAGATTTCATACAAGGATGGTCGAGCTTCCCGTAGACTAACATATGCAAATCCAGCCTTCTCGTCCTGGAAGAAGAAAAGGAGGATTTTATCCAACGCTAGAAAAACAGCCAATTATAGACTGACAGGGAAAACAGAGAAAGAAAGCTGAAGCAAATAAGTTAGCACTGCTCTTGACACCTCGATGAGTTCTTTTGCATGCTGAAGGGACAAGCTTGTATTTGCTCCCATAAACTTTAGCATTTGTTCTTCAGTCACACCCCCCTGAACAGAGCAGAACGAGTTAGATGATCTTTATAGATATGTCACGATTCTAATGGATGTTTCAGAGCAACATATCAAGAAATTCAGGATATTTGAAACAGATAAGACCATGACAACAAATAAATTTGACTTATGATTACCTTTGGTGGCATCCATTCCACTCCATGAAGCAATGAAGATTCACCATAGCAGGATCTAACTGCAGCAACAAACAAAGTGCTCCGAAAGAACCGAGTATTTCCATCATAAGGCTCGCCATAATGGGTTAATGATTTGACATCAGCAACTGGAGGTGCTCCTGCCAATCAGTCGCAAGATGTTTTGTAATCTTCCATGGAATATTAATTAATTC
The DNA here is from genome assembly GCA_036759665.1 of Gynandropsis gynandra. Taxonomy (NCBI): domain Eukaryota; kingdom Viridiplantae; phylum Streptophyta; class Magnoliopsida; order Brassicales; family Cleomaceae; genus Gynandropsis; species Gynandropsis gynandra. The sequence goes on along the minus strand of CM071860.1, from coordinate 70,854,128 downwards.
ATTCAAAATAAACTTAATCTCTGAAAAACAAATGTACCAAGTTCATCATCAAATGCAAGGCAAAAAGCTTTAAGCTCCCGATCTGTTTCTCTGTTCATACGTTGGCCGATAAAAAACGCTGAAAGCAAGGCCTCGCTTACACCTGAAGATAGACTATCTTCTGTCACAAGTGGAAGAACATCTCTTAAAACACCCTTCACCTCCTCGTAACCAAGGTGTCCTCCGGCTAAAATTTCTCTCAACGCACCAACCAGTCTCATCTCTGTAGTTCCATTCCCTACAAAAGTTGGTCCAACAGAATTCCCAGTACCCAAAATAGAGCCTTCAGGATCCGCAATGAAGATCACATCAGGAGGTAACACTCGGACCAGGAGAGGCCAGAGCACACTCATGGCACGCCGTTCACCTTCACTCCATTGAGTTTCCTCCGGGAAAGCATTAGCACGGATCGTCATCGCCGCGAAAAATGCTCCCAGTTGCGCTTTAGAAACTGGATCTTCGTTTTTTAGCTCTCCTCTAGCTGCACACCCAGTGGGACATGGACAGAAGCAAAGCTTCGCACATAAGAACTCCATAGAATTAAGATATGCAATAATAATAATAATACGTACTTACGAGCATGAGCCAATAGATTGAGAATTTATAAGCTTCAGAAATCCTTGGCAACACGAGCATGAGCCAATAGATTGAGAATTTAAAAATCTTAGCCAATTGCACATTGATTGGTGAGAAGCAGATGCTATACTGGTAACATACGGAATTTCAAATCGCTATTTTCCACAGAATGTCATAAATCGGGACGACATGGATCTCTATTCCATCAACCATAAATTCAATGGCTCAAGTCAAATTGAAGAAGACAATGTTCACCTGATCTTAATATAGTATCAAGCACCTTGAAAGCCTGCTCTTCGTTGAGGGGCCTTGTCTGCGTGGGTCCGGTGCAAACCCTGGCTTGGGCGTCAAGCACCGTTTGGTTTGGCTTCGCAAGCGTCGATCTCCTGTAAGAAGAAGAGAGAGCGGGATTCATAATATCGGAATCCTTTAGCCCTAATTGCTCCATGATAGCGGAATCCAACACGGCCCTCACGACTAAACCACCGGCGAGCCTCCGCCGCGATGGACGACATCGATCGCTCAGAGGGAAGCGGAGGCATGAAGAATTCGACCCGCCGAAGTGAAGAGATCTCTTGATTTGCAAGGAAGAGATGGAACAAAGAGAAGAGTCAGGATTCAACAGAGCTTTCATGGAGATTTCCTCTGGTTGACGGTTTTATTCTTATCTCGTCTACAAAGTGTTTTTGGAGTTCTCCGAGAAAGATGACGGGAAAAATGTAAATTCGTTCTATAACATATGTCTCTGACTATGATTATTATTATTTTAATCAAAATGCGGTCTTAATTTTTTATTTATTTAAATTTAACCAAACTTTGCAATGAATTTCATGGAAACTTCATGAGAAAAAACAGTTTAAAAATCTAGTTTTCTTTAAAACTCCATTTTCCCCTCTAATTATGTTGCTTAAAAATCATAACAGGTATTTTGTCGGAATAGTAGATGTGATGTCAGCTTTTGAATTTTACGTGGGAAGAGAACCACACACACGAATTGGGCCAGGCCCATTTGAGTGAACTTAATCATTGGTCTAGACCCATTTGAATGAACTCCATTATTGGGCCATGGCCATGCAAATAATTTTACCCGTTGTAATTGGACCAAGCCCAATATTATTCAATACAATTTCTAAGATCCGATATTATAGACGTCTAATGTCTCAAAATCATCAAAAATATAAAAAGAAAATAGATAATTGGGAATATGGATTTTAGAATTGTTATTCAATTTGGATGGGTTAGGAATTATTGTTTAGTTTGAGAGACACATCACGATAACAAAACAAGGAGCTCATATATATAGAGAGAGATAGATGGATATATAAAACAAAGTATCAGCTGATGATATGATATCACATTGGAAGTTGACCTACAAATTTATGATTATGATTTCCTATGTACCCCATCCCCAAGTACATGATTATGATTAAACCATATGATATATGATTACGAAGCAAAAAAAAAAAAGAGAATCAGAGGAGGGAATCGGCGGTGACGGAAGCAAGCCGGTGGAGGAAGGCGGAGAAGACGTCATCACGACTGAGCATACTCACTCTGACATGTTTCTTGTCAGAACCACATCTGTTCCCTGCTCTTGTCAGAATCTTCAGTTTCCTCAGGACACTCCCTAGATCACTCTCCTTGCACCCCAACCACGCAAACCCTGTTCTTCCATTTCGTATTTACCTCTAATTAATCACCATTTAATTAATTAATTAATTAATAAAAGAAATGCAGGTTTAATATTACCAGGATATGTTCCCATGGTTTTGCCGGAGAAGTTGCACAAATCTTCGGGGTACTCAGGGAGAGTGAAAACGTCACTCTTCTTAACGACCTCACGCAGCCTCTCCCACCGCTCCTTCATCTTCTCCCGTCCGTACTCAAAGAAGCACTCCGTCTCCGAGCCGCATGTCTCCGTCAGGACATTGATGACCTTCGCCGCTCTCATCTGCGACTCCTTCGATACTCCGATCGAGTTCACCGTGATATACTCCACCATCTTCTTCGCCACTTCCTTATCCTTCACAAGCGCCCACCTGCATCACATTTAAAATCATCAACCCCACATGAAATGAATCCATAACGAAACAAAACACAAGGCGGTCGAGTTCAAACCCGATGCGGGAGCCGGCGTGACCGGCGATCTTGGAGAAGGTGAAGAGCATGATGTCATGGTGAGGACAGTGGGTGATGGGAGTGTAGTGAGGCCAGTAATAAGCAAAGTCGTAAATGACTTTACCGTCGGGCTTGTTAACCACCGGCGTTCTAATGGTTCCGTCGGGATTGTTAGGTGACGTCACAAGCTCAATGTAAGGGCCATCCTTGTCGAAGGTCGTGGCGTCACCTTCCCATTTGTACATCTCCGTTCTCAGATACGTCGTCTCGTCGACGTATGTCTGCAAAAACGATATTCCCAATGGGATTTTGGATTTTAATATAATTCGGAAAAGATCAATTATTATTATATATTGGTTTGTAAGAATATAAAAAAAGAGTGGGGACAAGAGCATGTTACAATGTCTTGCACAGGAATCCATAACACATGTAAGATGGACAGTCTTTTTTTTCCTATTTTTTGGTCTCTAAAATGTGTGTGTTCGAGAAACATGTCTGTCACCTTGTCCTATGATCCCAAATCCAAATTACTTTTCCCCTCTTTTAACTCCTCTTTTTTGCCCTTTACAACTCTCCACCACTTAATAAAACCCTCCTTAATTATTCATTATTACGTTATTAAATAATTATAAAACTTGATTGTTCTGGAAAAATAATCATATTTAAAAAAAAACTTAGCATAGTAATGTATTTTAGGGAGATAAAAATAGGGATGTAGTAAATAAGAAGAATGTAAGTGTGCATGGTGCAAATATAAAAAAAACATAAAATAAAGAAGGCTTACGGAGTAATAAGGCGCGGCGGCGACGACGCTGAGAGGGTGGGAGCCACGGAGGGATGATAGTGCGTGAACGGCGGCCTGACAAAGCTGCGTCGACCCTGTTCCCACCACCATGTATCGTTCCTCAGTCGCCGCGTTCCCAACCGCTGCGTGCAAACCCTTGATCGCGTCCACTAACTCCGGCTCCATGAACCAACACACGTTGTTCACGTCGCTGAAGTAACTCATCAGATCCCATCCTTTGATCTCCACCGTACACCTGTCCCCCATCTTCCTCCAGTAATTCTCGAACACCGTCGGATCCCCACTGCAACCACCATCACCAAATCACACAGATTAAACGGAAATCACGGATTCCTTCCCTAATATTTCATTCTACAAAACAGAAAATTAGATTTTGGATGCGATGATTCTGCAATGCAGTTATGATGAAGTCCATGACGACGTTGTTAATTCATGATTAACATAACACGCACACATATATATATATATATATATAATTATAATCGAAAATTAATTAAAATTTAGATGTACAAGTGAGACATACTGATCGAGATTGATGACGGCGTCGAACAAGTGGTTGTTCTTGTTCGTGGCGTTGTCAGATTTCTTCGCATACTCAAAGCCTACCATCTTCCTTTTCCTTCTTCTTCCTCTTTCTTTCTCTCCTTTAAAATATGTGTGAGAGAATGGTAATGATTGAGGGTATTTATAGAAGCACATGATGAAATTTCCTTCTTTTTATTTTTTTATTTATTTATTTGATTTATGGAAAGAAGGATGGTGGTCTGTCTCCTTTTCTTATTCCTTTTTAAAAAATATATATTGAGAAAATATCTAATAAAAAATTGATTTACTTTTATGGTCAATAAAAATATAAGTTATATGCAAAGCTTATTTAATTATACATGCATCCACCTCAGAAATCGATTTAAATTATAGTATTATAACCTTGAAACTTAGAGAAAGAGGGTAGGTGGTGATAAGATTATTATTTTTACACATTCATGTATTTTCAGTTGTACGCATGTGCGTTAATTCAAATGATCTCGGATCAATATGTTATATACTTAAAATAGTCCTAACAAACAAGTCAAGTTTATTTCATTAACAAATCCTTTTAAAAAATAAAAAAAGGTTAAATTATTTAGTATTTATCCGCTAATTATTTCATTTATTGCTAAATGACAAATAATGGACTAGATTCTCTCATTGAGTGGTGAGTCATGGTGACCAACAAGGAATGAAATCTGTGATTATTTATGGTTCGGATCTAACAAGTCATACAGTCAAATTATGTTTTTTAAGTACTAAATATGTTCATCCATACCCTCTCAAAATATTAAGATAATCTCTTATATTGTTTTCCTTTATTTAAGATTTTATTCCTATTTTTCCCATTGAATGGATAATGATCTCACGGTTCCCTTTGGAGGAAATTATCCTTATTTTTGTACGTTACGAATATTATCCGTTCCCATATAATTACCAACAAGGAAAGTAAATCTAAACAAAATATATTAACTAACACAAAATGTTAAATTTATATATTATATCAAATATCGGAAATTACATTATGAGTCTTGCCTCTTCGCGTATTGTTTATATACACGCTTTATATCCATTTAACACAATGATTTTTTTTTGTTTTTAAGAACAAGCAAATGATGAGTCCGTTTTTTATGTTTAAAAATAAAAAAAAATAAGCATGTGAAATGCGGTGAAAAAATGAATGAATCAGGGAGGGTTTGACTTTTCAAAGTCCACTGCCACACTCTGTGAACGGAGGTTTCGCCTAATTTATTATTATAAATCTGAATATTATTAGTATAATTATAATTATAATTGAAGATATTAGTAAGAGTAGTAATATTAATGAAATGTGTTAGTAATAATGGGACAAGAACATGCGAGTCGGCCTGCATGCCTCGCGCTCGGACATCACTTCTGATGTTTTCTCGTGTTAACTGCTAATTAAATGCAACATCAAACAACATTAGATTCCCCAACACATTGCTTCATATATGTAATCATAATGTATGCAATATATAACATGTGTTGACGAGAAGACGTGCCCGACCGGGTAGTTCGGGTACGCCCGACCGGGTTATTTCAGTCCAAAATGGCCCGTAGGTGACGAGAAGAAGTGCCCGACCGGGTGATGCAGGTGCGCCCGATCGGGCTGTTTTTAGTCGATCTGGCCCGTAGGTTTACACGACTCGGGTTAGGTGACGACACGCTCGGGCATAGGTACCCGCTCGGGTACCTCTGTATGCCCGCTCGGGTAACGTTGTTCTGTTGCGGATTTGCTGGTCGTTTGTGATCAGATCTCTTGTATATAACCCTTGTAAAAACCCTAAAACAGAACATATACTGAATACATTGAATTGAGCCGTTTGATGCTCAACGTAACATGGTATCAGAGCCCGAAAATTCTTGATTGACAGCAAAATGGAAGGGTCGAACGTAAACATCGACACATACTGAACATTGCTCGTTCCTTGTTTTTTCAAGCAAATTTACCCATTGAATTTTGGGGTGACAGTGTCCTTGCTGCAGCTTTTCTCATCAATCGCACTCCATCCTCCGTTATTGGGAATCAGACTCCTTTCGCGGTATTGTATGGCTCGGAACCAGACTACTCACATCTGCGTGTTTTTGGTTCGCTGTGTTATGCTCATAATCAAGACACAAGTGGGGATAAATTTGCTAGTCGCAGCCGCCGCTGCATATTTGTTGGCTATCCGTTCGGAATGAAAGGATGGCGAGTGTATGATCTTGATCGACAACGGTTCTTTGTGTCTCGCGATGTTGTTTTTTGCGAAGATCTGTTTCCTTTTTCAGCGACAACACCTAGCTCCTCTGCTCACCCCTCAGACTTCGCACTCCCATCTCTCTCGGATTGGGTCTGGCCTGATGATGAACTA
>CM071860.1:70774835-70846904 GCA_036759665.1 Gynandropsis gynandra | reverse complement strand
AAGAAGTCCTTATATGGACTTAAACAGGCTCCGAGATGTTGGTTTGCCAAGCTCGCCCAATCTCTTATGTCTTACGGATTTCGTCAATCGCCTTCCGATCATTCTTTATTCACCTTTGTTGCTGGCACAATTCGTTTGGTGGTGCTTGTATATGTGGACGATTTGGTGATCACGGGTACTTCTCCGACGGCAATTGCAGTTTTCAAGGATTATTTGGGATCATGTTTTCATATGAAGGATCTTGGTCATCTAAAGTATTTCTTGGGCATCGAGGTTGCACGTAATTCCTCGGGTATTTATCTTTGTCAACGCAAGTACGCACTAGATATTATATCTGAGTCCGGCCTACTTGGAGCTAAGCCTGTATCGATTCCGATGGATCAAAATCATCGTGTATTGTCTGATGATGGAGCTTTCTTTAGCGATCCGGCAGCCTATCGTCGGTTGGTGGGACGTTTATTGTATTTGGTTGCTACCCGCCCGGACCTTTCTTACTCAGTGCAGGTTCTCACGCAGTTCATGCAGGCTCCTCGTTGTGCCCATTGGGATGCCGCTATTCGGGTTGTTCGATACATCAAAGGAACTCCCGGACAAGGTATTCTTCTTCGTTCTGATTCCGATCTTACTGTTTATGGGTGGTGCGATTCCGATTGGGCAGGTTGTCCGCTGAGCAGACGCTCTTTGACGGGTTGGTTTGTCCAATTGGGTTCCTCGCCTATCTCTTGGAAAACAAAGAAACAGAATGTAGTTTCACGATCCTCCGCCGAAGCTGAATATCGAGCAATGGCCATGGCAACTAGCGAACTCATCTGGCTCAAGGCCTTACTCAAGGATCTTGGTGTATCTCACTCTCGGCCGATGTTCCTCTATTGTGACAGTCAAGCTGCCTTACATATCAGCTCCAACCCAGTTTTCCATGAACGCACGAAACACATCGAAGTTGACTGTCATTTCCTTCGCGACGCGATTCTTGCCGGTGTGATCACTACTCAGCACGTCTCTACTCATTTACAACTTGCGGATATCTTCACCAAAGCTCTCGGTCGCAAAGATTTCGATTACTTCACGAGCAAGTTGGGCGTTCGAGACTTACACGCTCCCACTTGAGGGGGGGTGTTGACGAGAAGACGTGCCCGACCGGGTAGTTCGGGTACGCCCGACCGGGTTATTTCAGTCCAAAATGGCCCGTAGGTGACGAGAAGAAGTGCCCGACCGGGTGATGCAGGTGCGCCCGATCGGGCTGTTTTTAGTCGATCTGGCCCGTAGGTTTACACGACTCGGGTTAGGTGACGACACGCTCGGGCATAGGTACCCGCTCGGGTACCTCTGTATGCCCGCTCGGGTAACGTTGTTCTGTTGCGGATTTGCTGGTCGTTTGTGATCAGATCTCTTGTATATAACCCTTGTAAAAACCCTAAAACAGAACATATACTGAATACATTGAATTGAGCCGTTTGATGCTCAACGTAACAACATGGAATCCAAATGTATTTTGACGATTGGTTAGAGATATAAGATATTAATAAGATGTAATACCAAATATATGTACGATGCATTAACGACTTAGTAATTTATTGTTCATAACAAAATATTTTTGGACAAAATATATTTATATTTCATTTTTAAAAAATATCTCTCATAGTTTTTCAAAACGAAAATATTAATTGTAAGAGAAATGTGTACAAAATAAAGAAAATAGGCGTACGAGTAAAGGGTCACACATGGATAAAGATAATGGGCCTAAACACAGACTTAAATGACTACACTGATTATGGTGACGTCATAAATAAAAATAATATGACCCATTGAAAATTCAAATTTGTCTATTTATAATTAGAAAGTGTTAAAGTGGAATCCATGGTGCTTGAGAAAGGCCCGTTTATTTAGATGAGATATTTTCATGTTGGTTTACGGTATTAATGGGCCACAATGAGGCCCATGTTTTACAACGTAATTTGGCCTAACAATGCCGTCATTTGTGAACATCTCTCTCTCATACAATTATTACAAATATGTATGTATAATTTTAATATATATACGGATGCAAGAATGAAAATACAAATATAAAATCCTAATATAATGTAAATGCAATTACACAACGAATTTGTTGGGAAACGTGGAGTGTGAAATCAAGCATGTGGGTCTTTAATGCGATCCATTGAATTCGGGTCAGCTCTCATATTTATTTAACTTTTTTTTACTAAAACTTCTATATTATTACACTTGCATAAAATGAAACAAACTCTTCAAAATTGTGAATGATATTTCCATCAATCGGTTACTCAACCAATTTTCGCTAAAATGCTGACAAAACTAACAGCGGTCATTTTAAAATATTTATCGAAATCTTAACCACAAAAATATTTGTTTGTTAAATTAAATGTAAATAGAAATGGATCCCTTTGTGCGCACGACGTCTCCTTCGTTATCTACATATAATAATATTCCTTTCTAATTTCTTTAATACAATTAAATGGACAGTTGTGAATCGTTTTCGTATAAATTTATAGCAATTCCCGAGTATCCCATTTTTGAATACATTTTTACCATGAAATTCCTATATGGACCCACCATAACATTTTTTTGTTGGTATATGATCCAATATTTGTCACTCTATCCACATTTATCTCGTAATTACATAGGTTAATATCAACATGTAGAAATCAATATTATACATTTGCATATAGAGGAACATGTAAAAAAACATTTAACTCTCTTTTTTTTCTACTTTACCATCTCTACACAAAATTATGACAATAGTCCCAAAAATTGCTTAACCCTAAGTACATCACAATCAATCACACCGTAAATTGCTAACCAAAAAAGAAAAGTCATGGTGGAAAAGTCTCAAGGGCAAGAGGGATTTTTACCAGGGCCGCCGTAGTAAAAATAGTTACCCCAAACCCTATTAACCCCACCTCGTATATCATAACATTTAGGATGATCGGCGAGTACTCGTAGATTGGACAAAGGTAAAAGAGTGTTATCCCAATCCACCATCTGTAAATTTCGAAAATAAGAAGCTTTAGTGAATCCTTCTCCGGCGAAATGACCACTTCCCATTTGTGTTGACGTGTGGGATCCTCCGGGCCGCGTGTTGACGATCTCCCCACCGAATTGGAGCATTGTCGCATGCTTCCTCAAGTGCGTAAACAAGAACGCCGGCCAATACCCCACCAGTGTCCCCGACCCGAACTGCAGCCACCAGTTCCCGTGCTTCGGATCCTACCATTATTTATATATATCAGTAAATCATATTTAACTTGTCAAATATACAATGTCTATTATTGACCCTTCAAAATAAATATGTATATAAGTGAGTGGATATATTTGTGGGGATGTAATTTTAAAAAAATATACGAATTATGTATATACGGAGGGGATTAGAGCGTGGAAGCATTGATGACGAGCCATGTGCCTTGTTAATAAGGAGGAATGTGATTAATTGTTATTTTATTTTATTTTATTTTTAATTTAATGCCAACAAGATTTGTGGGTTTAACATTTAGGAGACATTTCTATCAAAATTTAATATGACATGCAATGATTACGTAAGGCACTCGAGTGGTCAATACTCAATTAAAGTTATCTTTCTTCTTTATATTCAATTATTTTATTTTAGTTGGAGCTATTCACATACAATGTCTTTATTTATTCCTAAATTCTTGAATCACAACTGATTATTATGTTTAAAAAAACCATCGACAATTCAACATTTTCTTTATTTGTTCCTCCCTCAAAAAAACCTTTATTTAAAATAATTTATACCTTTTGACAAAAGTAAAAAATAAAAGTGAATTGTTTTATAAAAGGAAAATGGACTCTGAAAGTTTTTTGACATCTCACTTTTGTTATAAAAAATTAAATATTTTAAATTGTCATACTAATACAGTAATATACATGTATGTGTATATATAATCTATATTGTTTTTTTACACAATAAATATTTTCATCGTTCATTGACTTCGACAAATTTTTTTTTTTTACTTTTTTATGTTAGTGAAATTTAAGCTGTGTTTTTGTCAAGAATTTAAAAGGTTGATAGATTTTATTGCAAATTAGTCAATTTAGATATTTCCATAAAGATTTTTCTTTTGTAACAGAGAAAAAAATAATTTCGAAAATTGAGAATATAAATGATTAGAAAACATAAAGGGGAGAAATATTATAATACCTTCCAAACCAATAGGCTGATATCGAATTGTCCACCTTTATAAGAAGAAACGGGAGAAATTGCAGCTCCAATGGCAATACGACTATTCGTTTGTACAAATCCCGAACATAACAAATTGTAACACCCCGTCGTTTGGTATGCATCCGACTGAAATATTTACCATCGCCATTCTTATTTTTTAATAAAAAATATGGTCGTCATTGATATAATTTTACGTTCGAATTAATGGAATTAAAGAATTACCGTCCAATAGGTGAAGAATCTGGGGTATGTATCGCCGTATAACTCCGGACTAACCTGTTTAATTAAAAAAAATTCAAATTGGGGTTTATATAAATATATTATATAATAATATATTAGGAGGAGTAGAAAAAGAGAAGAACCTGCCAACCAGCTTCGATGGTGTTAAGATCGTGGTTGAATGAACCGGCGATGACCCAAATCTGAGACAAACTGAATTCGTATTGGCTCACGACCCGAGGCGTCCATACGTTCACACTCGCCTTTGCTCCGTAGTATTCTCCTCCGGTCACGTACCCCACCGCATGCTATATACACACACATACACCATCATTTTCATATTTTTATTTATACTTATATATTAATCTCTCCCTTACGTTTTTTAAATTATTGTTACTTCAATTTCTCTCACATATTTTATAACGTAAAGCTATTTTTTTTCTCTTTTTCGTGAGTTTTGATTTAAAAAAAGCAAGAACGGTACCATTTTTACAAGTAGACACTAAAATGATTTATCATTTTCCTGTCATCAGTCAAACTAACATGAATTTAAAGGGAAAAAAGAGAGGATGAATACTATTCTAAAAGAGGAATTTACATAATTAAAAAAAATATTCTTTAAAAAGGTGGGCTTCCGTTAAATTCATTTTTCGAATCGAATACTGTTTTTTCGTGTTTAAAAATAAAGAAGAAGAAGAGAATAATTGATTCGTTTTCATATTCTAAAAATTACTTTTTTTAATCTTGATTCGAATATGGAACGGTACGTACTTCGTGGCCGTTGCTAGTGGAATCTCTTCGAACGCGTCTGATTTTCCGGCCAAATCTACGGAGAGAAGATGATCGGAACATGTCCTTCTCCGTCGTTCTTCTGATGGGTACGGTACCTTCAGGGCAAGATTCTCCCGATAAACTCCACATCTGAACATTCTCCAACCATTCTTCTTCTCGGCTAAACCCTTTCGGCATCTCCGGCGGATCCTATATATTCATTCATAAATTCATATGAAAATGGGTTTAATGAATCGAATTAATTCGCATGTATATATATTGCTATAAACTGACCATTGGCCTCTGTCCTTGTAATTGAGTATGATCGAACGCAGGCTGGTGATGAGACAGTACACAGTCAATTATATCACCATCTGGACTCTGTACCAACATTATTACATAACTCAGTCCAGAAACAAACATAATAAGAAGCAAAACAAAAACTTTACCTAAAAAGGAAAAAAAACAAAAATAAATAAGACGAGAGAATGAATGCAGATGGCAAAAACAGAACATGAATCATGTGGAATTGAAAAGTCAACGAATTGGTTTTTTTTTTTGGAGTGAATGAATTTGAACAGAAGAAAGAAACGTTGCCTGGATGGTCTTGACGGCGGGCTTGTTGATCTTCTGGAGATGTTGTCTTATTTTAAGCTTCGAGAGAATGAATGCAGATGGCAAAAACAGAACATGAATCATGTGGAATTGAAAAGTCAACGAATTGGTTTTTTTTTTTGGAGTGAATGAATTTGAACAGAAGAAAGAAACGTTGCCTGGATGGTCTTGACGGCGGGCTTGTTGATCTTCTGGAGATGTTGTCTTATGAGTTTAAGCTTCCGAAGTTCTTCTTGAGGCCGGAGAGTCTGATCACCGCCGCCGGTGGAATTGCCGGCGAAGGAGAAAGAGAAGAGAGAGAGAAAGAGAATGGACCTGATGATGAAACTGGAGGCCATGTGTACAGAATGTCTCCGTAATATGGTCTTGTCTGAATCATCTGTAGTTAGGGTTTGATGAACACATCTGAGGTGTTGTTGTTTTCTTCTTGTGCGATTCAGAAAGCAACATTTAATGCAGTTTATTGTTGTTGTTGTTCTTCTTCTTGATAGCACTGACACATCTCCCAACAAACCCATTACACACATAATCACTTCTCTAAGAAATCCAGAACCCAAACTCCCAGAAATAAAACCTTATAATAAAATAAAAAATATTATAGAAATATCTTAATTTTAATCGGTTTGTGTGTTTCGAAAGTTTTGGGCATATGGGTTTAGTGTTATAAACACATCACGTAATGTGTTTTCGAACAAAAACTATAACACTTCTTTCCTTTTTTTTTACTGTCGTGTTTTACGGAATTCTATAAATGAGCGAGAGAGAGAGAGAGAGAGAGAGAGAGAGAGATGTGAAGAAACTTAATCCTTTGGGTGAAAATGAAAAGGGTATTTATAAGGATAGATTGGGAGTGGAATTCTAAGTGTTAATTGTTTACTTTGATGATGATGATGATGATGGGGCCAGTCAATCAGTCAGTCAGTCTGTCACAGTCATTGATAAATTTTATTTCTCTATTTTCTCATTTTTTGTTTATGTTTAATTGAGGATAATTAGAGATATAATAAAAGTGTGTGGCTCAATAATATTATCACAACACATGCACTGACCTTTTCCATGTGCAGTTAATTCCACAATTAGAGTATTATTCGACATATCAAATAATGAATTACAGGCCTTTAATCTTATATATATTGGGCGCATAATCATTTGCGTAGCCTGAAATTCCATGTAATTACAACCATGCATGCGTGAATCACTTATACCCTCCAATATACATTAATTTGCTTAATCATCTATCTATATATTAAAAACAATTTAAATTCATTTTTCTAATCAAATATACTGTTTATTTGGTATGTGGAAGAAAATGATTATGTGGGGTGTAAGGCGAATTTCTTGAGGTGCGAAAACGGATTAATTGAGAGAGTACAAATAGTGAAATTGAATTGTCGAATATGAATGCATAGATATAATCATAATGTCTCAAAAATAGAACAAAGCATGGAGACATGTACGTTGATTGAGATTCATTACAAAAGCCTAAGTTTGGTTTTTTTGCATTGACTCCATGTATCAACTTTCTATTCTATTCAATCATATATATATTTTTTTCAACTTTTTTGTATGAATTTGTATAATTTTTTGGTCCACTTTATATCAAATCATATATTTAAATGGAGAGGTAAATACTATTAACGGATGTCACGACCCTTATCTACAAAATAAATACACTGGGCCACATAATTTCCGTAAGTTAAACAAGATTAGGCGTAAGTTAAACAAGATTAGGAAAGAGGTGAAGAAGGGTATTTAAGTGGGAGAGGCCCCGTGGGGACACACCACAAGACATTGATTATGGGGTGAGTCCATTATTCGTATAATTAATGGGACCTGCCTAACCCTAAATTCTGATACCCTCCAAAAGTAAACGTGGTATCTCAATGTTTTTTACTGAATTTTTACTATTACTATTATTAGTAAAAAAAAGAATGAATAACCATGAGAGGACCAAGTTGACCAGACCTTATGATATACACACAGCAGCATGAGCTTCTCAAGACCCAACCTGCATCTTAATTTAGGGAGCGGACAATTATCCTTTCAATCATTCACTTCTTAACTTTGAAAATTCATACAAATGTAAAAAAAAAAGCTATCAAATTAAGGAAAAAAGTTAAAAATAAATAATAATAAAAGAAGAATGAATAAAAAGTGGGATTATTCTTTCGAGCATGCAACAGTTTGATGCCTCAGCAATGATGCTGTCTAAAGCCGTCCCATGCTCAGCTTTTTTATTATTCCCTTAAGTTTATATTATATCATATGGATATAAATATATTAATTATTACAAAATACGATGTATTACCAAGTTAATTACAATTGCAAGTTCACATTTATTTATGTACGTTTGGAGAGCAATTTACGCTATGATTAGTAATCATTCATGAGAAGGGTGTTTTTTTTTTTGTTATTTCACAAAGGGGGCGTGATTTATTAGAAGGATATGTTCGGGCCTTGCACCTTTGTTACGGCTACATCATCATTATCTCCATTATTATTATTATTATTATTAAACCGTGAGCTTCTATGTTGTATAAACAAATACAATTAACAAGTAATTGAATCAATTCTGCCATTTGGGTGTTAGGATATGAGACCATTTCAAATTGTGTAATTTTTCCTTTTTTTTTATTTTTTAAAAACTAAACATAGACACATATATTGTCTTCTAAAATGCTAATACTAAGATCATAATATCTGATATGATAAAATAATTACTATATGGTATTATATCAACATCGGGTGTCCTTTTTATGTTATGTTTTAAATTAAGAAACACGGTTATAACTTAATAATATAAATGTGTAACATTTAATATTTGGGCTAAAATCTGTTAAGAAGCACTTGTGGGCTTATTTCATACATTAGGTCCACAACTGTCTCCTCATGGCCCACACAGGTTAGGGAACAAACCCACTAAAAGAATAAAAAAACAATAGAAACATTAAGTTTGATCATATATATATTTAAAAAAAAGAGTTGCTGTTTTTTAAAATTAATTGTATTTCGTTCAATCAATCTAAGGAAGAGTTTGTTTAAAGTTATTTTCTTCTGAAATCAATAAATTTAAAAGAACAAAAAATCAATTTTAATTTACAAAAAACAAAAATAAAACGAAGTTATTTTACCCTAAATTCCTTACATATCCATTCCCTGTTTATTGATCAACAAGAGTGGATAGGGACAAACAGATATCTGCCATTTGTCTCAAAACGTCGGCTGACTTGGCGATGACGTCCGTCGCCGTGGAACCTTCCATGGCGTATTTGCAGGTCTCCAAGTCCGTTAAAGCCGCACTTAGGTTGATGTTCAGACTAAAACCGTCATTGTCCTTTATGTTCTTCAGAGACTTCTTGAGGTTATCTATGGCGCTGTCGAAGTTGGAGAAGCAGGTCGCCACTCCGCTGTCGTTTTTTCTCTTCCCGGCCTCGGCCTTGGCTTTTTGCGTCAACGGAAGCAATGCATTGATCGCTGCAGCCGTGGCGGCGTTAGGGTCCTTTAGCTCCTTCACGAGTGACTTGCATAGGACGGGAAAGTCGGTGATGGAGCATGGATCGCCTACCTGACGACGCCCTGCGGCCTCTCCGACAGCAAGGACGAGGACGCCCACGACGGTCACCACGACCGTGACATGATTAGAGTTGATTAAAGTCATTAGCAAGCGTGGACGTACGTACATTTGCGTGTGGGACGAAATTGGTTATTTCAGCAAACTATTACTAAATTTATCACCGGTGAATTCATATATCTAATTTAGTTTATCTCTTTTAAAAAAATTGGGTTTCTATTTTTTTTTTCTCCCTCATTTTGGTAAGTGTGGTCGTCCTTTATTCGTTTTACGCGCATTTGTTTTTTCCCCATGATTTTAAGATACAATTTCTTAAAGAGACGAGGATTTAATTTCACTTCAAAAAAACTACCATAAAAAACCAATTAGTGTGTATATATATATATATACACGTTATGAAAAAAAACATTGTTGCTTTGCTTGTGAATGTTGGAATAAGATGATGGGCTTTAGTTTCTTGGGCCTTTACTCTTATTCTTTATATATATTAATTCAGCCCACTAAATTAAAACCAAATATCCAGTGGCTATTATACAATTAATTAACTCTTACCATCCAAATCCAAAATTCATGTTTAAGAATAATACAGAACATAAATGATTAGCCTGTGGAATCAAACAATATATCGTGGTTGACTTTGACTTTGAATGTCACGAGTCGCGTTGCTTCACGGCGTCGACCACAATGGGACCCACCCTACGAGTTTTTTTTTTATTCGGCGGCGGCTGTCCCACTCGGATCCCTCTCCAACCACTCTTTTTTTTTGTCAAATTATGTCAAAACACGATTCAACCAAATACCAATTCTTTAATCCAACTTGTCACACTTTCTTTATTGTATTTTCAATAATATTTCTTATATATGTTATCGCATAGTTTTATAAGTTATGGAAAAGGGGTATTCCTTTATTTTCCATACTTATATGAGAGGATATATGTGATCACATTGTGACGTGTCAATTATTTGGACTGACGTAAACACATTCGTTTGGGTATTTCATTTCAGAAACAAAGGTTTAAGTTGTGGAGGCATGTGCATATATCTTGATGTATTACTATTTGTTTTATCTAATATTATACTAATTTAGTATGGTTATCTTATAAGTTATATAAAATGCATTATCATATCCATCTTATTGAATTACCATTCATTATAATCACCATTTATAAAGCTAATAGTTAAATTTTACTGTTAAAATACCATTTAATATTTCCAAAATTAAATTATAAAATACAATTGTACATTTATTATTATTATTAATTTAATATTATATATATACATACATCGATACATACATAGGTAGATATACGTGTTAAACAAAGATAAAAGTCTTAAATATGTATATATATATTAAAAATAATATATATCATATCATTCTAAGATATTGTTCAATAGAGGTGTGTTGTATTAGTACGTATAAGAAAAGATTTAATAAAGGTTTTGTGAAGTTAATGCTACAACTTAATTTCCGATAGATGTGACATTATTGATGATGATTTTCTGTGAAGTCAAAAATCATATCATTACGAAAGACCAAAATATTCCATTTCAAGCCATTTTTTTGGAAAATTCGCAATTCTCTTGATAGAAACTTCCAATCTACCATTTTCAGATCATAATAAATAAGTTGCGTTTATTAAAACATCTTTTTTGTCAAATTAATTAATATCGGTTGAGTTAATAGATCATTAATTCGTGAAACAAATTTGCCATAATATTTTGGTTTTGTTTTTCCAATTATCGACTCTATTTATATTAGGAATTTTAATAATTAAACAATTAAAAGGAGGAGGAGGAGGTCGTTGGAACCACGAAAAGAGCCTTCTCTTTGACTTTCGAAAATTAATCCGACATACAAAAATCAAAATTGAAACAGCAACCCATCCACAGATCCTTTCTCTTTCTTCTTTCTCTCTCTCCATCTGTTTCTTTGCCGGAAAAACTGACGAAATCCCAACAGAAACAGCTCACTAGTTCATAGATTTCACTTATTCACATGTCGAATTTCAGTTCCCGTGTTTCGTTTGCCTCGATCGGTCTTGTTCTTCTCCTTTTTCTGGGTTCCTTTGTGAACCCTATAGTATCTGATTCAAGAGGGACGACGGTGGCTCTGGTATGCAGCAACAGGACGTCGGTGCCGCAGGATAGGAACGCTTACATCACCAATTACTTGGCGGCGATGGACGCCGTGTCACCGCTTATCGCCTCCGACGGGTTCGCGCGAGTCGCCAGGGGAAGCGGTAACGTAACCGTTTACGCGTACGGAGAGTGTTTAAAGGATTTGGACAAGAGAGATTGTGACTTGTGTTTCGCTCAGATCAAGACACAAGTCCCCCGTTGCTTGCCTTTCCAACTAGCCACCCGCGGCGGCCGTGTTTTCTCCGACGGCTGCTACATCAGGTTTCATTTCTTCTTTTTCATATCACATTTACAGATTCTTGTTTATTTTTAGAAAGTCTAATTTTTGTTACTTGTAAACAGGTACGACGACTACGAGTTCTATAACGAAGCCGTAAGCCCACAAGACCGGACGGTTTGCGCGAACAACACTGTAACCGGTCTGAACCAGACGGTATTCCGGGAAAACGCGGCGGAGCTGGTGAAGAACATGACCGTTCAGGCTGCGAGAAACGACGGATTTTACGCGGGTTTCGTGGACAGAGAGAACGTAACGGTTCACGGGTTGGCTCAATGCTGGGAGGCCCTCAACCGCAGCGGTTGCCAAGAGTGTTTGCGTAAAGCCGCAGACGAAATCACTTCTTGTTTTGTTAAAGAAGAAGGTCGGGCTCTGAACGTTGGCTGTTACATGAGATATTCCACTCAAAAGTTCTACAACAACTCCGGAGATTCCTCTGCAGCAGCAAACGATGGTAATTCCCTCATTACGTACAATCCCATCTCTTCAACTGAGGGGATTAAGATAAAGCTGTGTTCTTTATAATGTGTATTGATGGATCAGGTGACAACCATCTGGCCGTGGCTCTGGCCGTGACATCTTCAGTGGTGGCTTTTCTTTTGGTGGCCTCTGCTGCTGCTTTCTTCCTGAAAAAGAAACTTGCCCGTAAAAGAAGAGGTATAGTGAATCCATCAATCAACATATTTCTCTTTTGTTGGTCTTTCAAATGTAATATGTTGGTCTGTAATGATTTACAGAGAAGAAGCAACTGGGTTCGTTGTTCATGATGGCCAACAAATCCAATCTTTGTTACTCCTACGAGACACTCGAGAAGGCCACAGATTACTTCAGTGCCTCCAACAAGCTTGGACAAGGAGGCTCAGGCTCAGTCTATAGAGTAAGTTGGACTTTCTTCTCAGTTCCAAAGCTTTGATTTTTGAGATTCCATGAGAAAACTTAATGCGAGTGGTGAAACAGGGGATTCTTCCAGACGGTAAGATAGTGGCCGTGAAGAGGCTTTTCTTCAACACTAGACAATGGGTGGACCATTTCTTCAATGAAGTCAATCTGATAAGCCGAATAGAACACAAGAACCTGGTGAAGCTATTGGGGTGCAGCATAACAGGCCCAGAGAGCCTTCTAGTCTACGAATACGTTGCCAATCAAAGCCTTTACGATTATCTTTTCGGTTTGTTCTTTCTCTCATCTCAAAACCCTTTTACAATTGAGAGGTTCTTATGCTTATGGTTATGGTTTCAGTAAGAAAGGACGTAGAGGCAATGAGTTGGGAGAATAGATTCAAGATTATATTTGGGACAGCAGAGGGATTGGCTTATCTTCACGAAGAGTCAAATCTGAGAATCATACACAGAGACATTAAGCTCAGCAACGTCCTTCTTGATTACGACTTCACTCCCAAAATAGCTGATTTTGGATTGGCAAGGTTGTTCCCAGAGAATCAGAGTCACATAAGCACTGCCATCGCCGGCACACTGTAAGTGAAAGTCTCTTACTTTTGCTCTTATTTGGTATTCAGATTGATAACACATGGACCATGGTGGAAGCAGAGGATACATGGCGCCTGAATATATCGTCAGAGGAAAGCTGACAGAGAAAGCTGACGTTTATAGTTTCGGCGTTTTGATGATCGAAGTTATATCAGGAAATCGAAACAATGCCTTCTCTCAGAATTCAACCTCCATCCTTCAAAAGGTAAAAGTCTTATAGTTTCCTTTTTGGGAATGCAACTCGATGTCTCAAATCGTTTAATGGAATGGAACTCAAAGGTGTGGGATCTGTACGGAACAAGAACACTGACAGAGGCAGTGGATCCCATCTTGGGGGATAAGTTCAACGTAGAAGAGGCGGCGCGGTTGCTGCAGATCGGTCTGCTGTGCGTTCAAGCAGCGTTTGATCAGCGACCAGCGATGTCGTGGGTGGTGAAGATGATGGGAGCAGGAGTGGAGATTCCGGGGCCGACGCAGCCGCCGTTTCTGAATCCGGCAAGTGCAGAGAGTAGCAGAGTTATATCTCCGGCGAGTTACTTACGACGGAATGATCAGTCTCTTTCTTCTGCTTCTCGGAACAGTATCACTGAGAGCTTCATTGATCCTAGATGACTTCTTTCTTCATTCCATTATTATATCTGTATATCTTTTTTTTCTAAGTATGTGTATAGAGGAAATATAATTAATGCCATTGCGAGATTGTTAATATTCATATAGAAATTAAAATTTAATATATAATGTAGATATAAGTATATGTATAAAGGAAATATATATAATGCTATTACGAGATTGTTAATATTCATATAGAAATTAATACTTAATATATAATTTAGATATAAGTATATGTATAAAGGAAATATATATATGTAGAAATTAATATTTAATATATAATATAAATATGATAATTTAATATTATATTTATTTTATATTTAGATTTGATTTTGGAGGGTGAATTTGGCAATCAAATAACAAAATTAGAATAACAGAACATTTAATCATAAATTTGTTTGAATTCAACTAAGTATTAGTTCAAAAGTGAATACAACTTGAAATTTATGTCTAAATATGATAGAAGAAAACGGATGCATTATTTAACTTCAATTATTATTGTAAGGAAATAAATGACTAATAAAACTAAGAGTAGGCCGAATTAATTATGAATGAAATGGAATTAAAGATCCGGTCTAAGAAAATATATTATTTTTTTTCTAAAAAGAAATCAAGTGGACGAGAAGTTTCAGCATTAAAGATTACGGTCCAACCACTTCGATACGGCGTTGACGAAGACTTAAGTTAAACAAAGTAATTCTACGTTTAATTACTTAAACATAATTTTAACCCCTTGAAATCGAATTCCAATTGCTAATTGATGTGTTAATTTACAATAGAAATCCACGTGGCATGGCAATACCGTAATAATCGGTGCAACTGAACGACTTTTGGGACAAAAGAGTTTGTCGGAAGTGTGAACTGAACATGAACCTTCTTCCCAACTTATGTCTTTTAAGTCATTAATTGACTCTGAAGAGTCGAAAACAGAGAGACCTTCCAGACTTTGTGTTCGATCAATCCACTAAACTCATGCTTTCGGGTCAATCCTTTTGAATCCTTCTTCCCACTGAACCTCCTTCTAATCATTCGCCTCCATATCTGTTTTCTCCTACAAGAAAAAAAAATATATTTTTTTTGGTAATCGATCACCACAACTCTCCAGAGCTTCAAAGAATGAAGAAAGAACAGATAGATCTTCCTCTTCTATACCTTCCATGTCTTTTGACGATTCTTTTTGTATCAATCCAACCCATCGCCGGAGATGCAAGGGCTCGAGCCATCCAAATCACCTGTACACCTCTTCCCGAGAACAATGAGACCGTCTTCGTCCCCAATTTCGTGGCCACAATGGAGAAAATCAGCCAGCAAGTACAGGCCGCGGGGTTTGGGGTTGCCGTCACGGGCTCGGGACCAGACGCCAATTACGGCCTTGCTCAGTGCTACGGCGATCTTTCGTTGAACGACTGTGTCCTTTGTTACGCAGAGGCACGCACCATTCTTCCCAAGTGTTACCCCAACAACGGCGGTAGAATCTTCCTCGACGGCTGCTTCATGAGATCGGAGAATTACAGCTTCTTCCAGGAATTCAGAGGCCGTGAGGATACTCTTGTTTGTGGGAACACTACCAGAAAGAATGCGACTTTTGGTGGGGCCGTGAGGCAAGCCTTGTCGAATGCCATTGCTGTAGCCCCGGGGAATGGAGGGTATGCCCGAGCTGCCGCGTCTGATCAATCTGCGCATGTGTTGGTGAATTGCTGGAGGACTTTAAACGCAGATTCTTGCAGGGCTTGCTTGGAGAACGCGTCTGCATCTCTCTCAGGATGCTTACCTTGGTCAGAGGGTCGCGCCCTCTACACAGGCTGTTTTCTGAGGTACTCTGATCAAGATTTCCTCAACAAGGAGCCTGGAAATGGAAGATCCAGAGGTCAAATGATTACATACGATTCTAGCTTCCTTAAACTTGACCGTAAAAACTCTGACCTGAACTTGCTAATCATTCAGACCAATGACTTTGCAGGTTCTGTCATAGTGATTGTTGTTTCAGTTGTGAGTTCCGTAGTTGTCTTCATGGTTGGAACAGCTATCGGAATCTATATATACAAACACCGAAACATACAGAAAAAGAGAAGAGGTTAGCTCATTGTCTAAAGATTTCTTGAAGAAGAGATAGATGCTTTAATTAAAACCTGAGATTTTGGACCATTTTCAGGCTCAAACGACGCAGAAAAACTGGCAAAAACCCTCAACGACAGTAGCTTGAACTTCAAGTACTCAACATTGGAGAAGGCCACGGGCTCTTTCGACAATGCAAATAAGCTTGGGCAAGGTGGATTTGGAACTGTCTACAAGGTAAGATCTTCGTTTTCTTTCATTTCGAAAATAGAGCTGGTTATGAAGCAGTGATCAAATGACTTAAATCTTTGATTATTAGGGAGTTCTCCCGGACGGAAGAGAGATTGCTGTGAAACGACTCTTCTTCAACAACAGACACCGAGCAGCAGATTTCTATAACGAAGTCAACATCATTAGCACTGTAGAACATAAGAACCTGGTCAGGCTGCTTGGTTGCAGCTGCTCAGGCCCAGAAAGCCTCCTTGTCTATGAGTTCCTCCCCAACAAGAGCCTCGATCAATTCATCTTCGGTTATAAATCTAACACGAAAACCACACGTTTATTTGAATCAAACGCAGATAAAGGCAAAATACTCAACTGGCGTAGAAGATTCACAATCATCGTCGGGACTGCAGAGGGTTTAGTGTATTTGCACGAGCAGTCAAGCGTGAGAATCATTCACAGGGACATAAAAGCTAGCAATATCTTACTAGACTCAAAGCTTCAAGCAAAAATCGCAGACTTTGGGCTCGCCAGATCCTTCCAAGATGATCAGAGCCATATCAGCACTGCAATTGCCGGAACCCTGTGAGTATACTCAGCAGAATCTAGCCCTGAAATGCAAACCCTTTTATGTTAATCCAGACTCAGCATTTTCCTTCTTCTCTGTTGAACCCTGTTTAAGTTTCCACATTTGCAAATCTGCAGAGGTTATATGGCTCCAGAGTACTTGGCTCATGGTCAACTCACGGAGAAAGCAGATGTATACAGCTTTGGCGTTCTCGTGCTCGAGACTGTAACAGGAAAACAGAACACCAGAAGCAAAACTTCAGATTACACAGATAGTTTAATCACAGAAGTAAGTATAAGGAATCGTTTGAAATGCTCTCATCAAACTTCACTTCTGATCCTAATTTGTGTTCATGTCTTACATGGTTGAACAAATACAAAACAGGCATGGAAGCATTTTCAAGCAGGGACAATGGAGGAAATTTATGATTCAAACCTGATGTTACAGAATCACCCCGACAGCAGCAGCACCAAGAATGAGATACTGAGAGTTGTTCATATAGGGCTCTTGTGCACTCAAGAAATCCCATCACTGAGACCATCAATGTCAAAGGCATTACAAATGCTAACAAACAAAGACGAAAACCTGCCATTTCCGAGTAATCCTCCGTTTATGGATGAAAGAATCATGGAACTTCGTGATACCTTCGATGGGGACTCAGCTGCATGTGCATCACTCGCCACAGTCTCACACAGTTCCTTCTACGGAAGATGATCTTAAAATCAGCAAAGAACAAGCAAAATTTTGTATACATCCCGCAGTGATAAGACGAGAAAATGTATATAGTAAGAACGATATAGCAATGATTGTAAACGATATAGTTGCTTATATGCTGATGTACAGGAAAAAGGAAAAGAAGAGATCCCTTTACTTCTTGATTAAGACCAATCCAGTTCTCAGAATGTATTACAAAGCAACAAAAGTATTCTTCTAACGTATGGCTACCAAATTTCCCATGAGGCCACCGCTGATCTCATAATGTCTGGCGTTCGAGAAGCCAGCTTCGAGCGCAAGACTCTCCAGCTCGTTTCCTGCAGGCAAAACGACAATATCTCAAAACACCAAAGTTTGTTAAAGTTCAAATCTTTACAGTAGGGTAAATGCATTCAATTCATCTGAATGACATGATAAAAGTCATATGTTGTCTAGACAGAACAAACCCGTCAAGTATCCATTGATTGAATTCTTCAGATATTCGTAATCATTTGCAAGACCATAACTTGCAGCCGCAGGGACAACAACATTGTCGATCATCCATTCCTTGAAAAAGCAGATCACCAGGTTTAACTTATTTTCAACAACATTGTGGATCATGAATTCCTTGAAAAAAGAACATATAACTTGAGAATGGGTACCTGAATAAAGGCAGTGACTAGTTGGTTGCTCTTATTGAAATCAAGTATAGATATTCTCGAACCTGAAACAACAGATGAGAGACAATGGAATGGTTTAACCTAAGCCCCTAAGCCCTCTGCAGAACTCCATTGCTAAGATACGAAACAGAACCTGGTTTCAGAACTCGATACATCTCCCGCATAGCTCTATATCTGTCAATGATATTTCTAAGGCCATAACCCATTGTGATAGCATCAAACATAGCGTCAGCAAATGGCAAGTCAAGGGCATCACCTTCTACCCACCTGAGAAGAAATGCATTTTTTAACTCAATTGATCAATATGGATATCAAGAACAATCCCTAGGCACGCTTTTACCAGTGCTCACTCTATATTCTTGTAGCAAGACATGGCTCGGAGGTTCTGCCGAGAAGATGCAATAGCCAATTGTTCCGAGGAGAAATCCAGACCCATCACCTAAACAAAGTTATCAAACGGGCAATTCACGGCATCAAGTCACAAATTCGAAGGAAAAAGAGCACATTCAATAACGTTTAATGGGAACAAGAACAATGCAGAGGCATCTACACAGACCTTGCCAGTAGAACCAACTTTTTCCGACAAGAGAAACGCTAAATCCCCACTTCCACAACACAAATCCAGCACAGAGTCTCCTCTTTTCGCTCTGTTTGATATCGAAACATCAAAACCAGTAAATATAGCAAGAGGAACAAAAACACAACATATAGCCTCACCCGCTCCACGAGACCGCCATTCGTTTCCAAACCCGATGTTGACCCAAGCTCAAGAGATCGTTCAACTGCCATCAAACACAATGTCGGGAAATCAAGAAAAAGGAAAGGAAAAACCAGACGAACACGAGGGAAAAGAAAGGGCAAACATTATCGTAAACAGGAGCAATCCGATTGAAAAGCTCCTGGCGCTCCAGTGAGCATCGAAGCACCGGCCTTAGTCGCGGTCGGTAATCAGAAGGTGGTCGGCCGGAGAAGCTTACAGGGAATGGGAGATAGTGAGAAGAAGCCATTTGTTCGGTTAACGATCGAGTTGTTTGCTCACACACCGTTACAGAACAATATGGGATGAATAAGGCAGCAAATGACAAGCACTCCACAAATTGAGGCCCAACCAAAAGCCCAATAAAAAACCCAATAAAAGCCCAATATGATATCTTGCAAAGTAGAAATATTTGCATAAATTTATAGACTGAAAAAAGAGAGGAAGAGCATATCGGAGACCCGTGTAGGTATATGATTTCATAAACCCATGAAATTCATTAATTGCCAAATCCTATTGCTTTTTTTTTTCTTGGCATAGCATTGCGAAAATATACAACACAATCTGTCTTCTTTTTTTTTTTTTTTTGAAGGAAGCATTGAGATAAGCCGAGGGAGGGAGGGGGACGTAGTGTTTTATTCGTCGTTAAAGAATGGTCCATTAGAAGAATCGTCCATCATGACGAAGGGCATGTTCTCCGAGGGCTTCCAATGGCGTTTCCTCTGGTTAATGAACCAGTTGTTGATTTGCTTTTGGTCTAACCCCGTCGCTTCCGCTAGAGCTATCTTATCCGCTTCCTGCATGCATGCATGCATGCATGTCAATGAACCAATCCCACCACATGTATCTCAAATGGAATTATGAGAATAAAATAAACTCACAGTTGGGTATGGCCACTTGTAATGGAGAGTCCACCATTCGAGGAGCGCTTGTCTTGCATCTCTGGGTAGCTTCCCTTTCTTCCTCTTCTTGGAGAACTCCAGTTTCAAAGAACTGATACGGCCGCCGAACCTACGCATCAGTTTGTCTTTGAGATCCCCTTCTTCAGTTTTGTGTTGGCCATTTCCGGCAACCTCTCCTCCGCTGAGTTCCTCGTCAGACGAAGCCGCACCGTCATCTGCTCATACGTCAGACGGTCAAAGCATTTAAACAATGAGAGATTCCAAAACCACATCTACACATGCATAATAAACACAATATTAAATTTACGTTACCATTAAAAAAAAAGGGTAATTATGTATTTGGAGTTAAAACGACGAAGGTGCTAAAAGCCTGTGGGTGTAAAGGGAAAGAAGAAAAGTGAGTGAACAGAATAGGTACGTCCAGTCCAATCCAATCCAATCCAATGAGGAAAGGGAGAATGGGCGTGCCATCACATCCACTTGAATCGTGACACGTGTCTCACCTTAGTCATACGACCTCCCGCAAAAAACGCTTCACCACATACAGAACAGAACCCTGTTTGACTGAATCTTCATAATTATTATTTTGACCACCACCACCACATCTATTTACCCACTCACCACCCTCCTCTCCTTCTTCTTCTTCTTCTTCTTTTTTCCAATTGTACATTACAAATAAACCCCCCTCATTACCTCATTTAATAAAACATCACACTAAATATAGACGCATGTGCGTGTGATCTCACGTCTACAGTTATAGTTAGGTAAGATATATATACTGTCCACATCTTAGTTTCTCTAAACTTGGGTACTACTTTGAAGAAGAAGCACCAAATGCAAAAATAGGAACAAATAAGGAAATAGAGAAGGCAGAGGTTTGAAATAATACTAGAGATGAGGACAAAAACATGTATATAAGTATAAAATGAAGCATTAGAGAGGGAGAGAGTAATGTTGAATTAAATGGGTATTGACTGAAAACAGAAGGGGAGGGTCCAATGGAAGTAATGGGAAATAAGAGAGGGACACGTGCAAGACGTATGGCCCAAAGAGGTAAGAAGACCCACAAAGGTATGGGGAAATGACAACCACTACGCAACGCCACAATGGAAAGAGAGAGACATTGTCTCCTTTTCTTTCTTTTTTGAATAACCTTAAGAGAGAAGAAGGAGAAGAAGGTGGGGTCCTCCACCGGAATCCACGGGAGTCCATGTGATGCCCGACCACCCGTTGTACCCGCGACTCTCTCTCTCTCTCTCCTCAATCTCTCTCTACGCCTCTTTACATTTCCCTTTCCATTAAACGGACTTCCACCGCAAGATTACATTACCAAGTAAATCCAACCCCATACATTTCCAAAACTATATAGTTTTACCCTATTAAACTTGACTGAAATACGCACAACACTCAAAACCAATGTGAAAATATGCCTAATAGGAACTAGGAATGTGAGTTAGGGAACTTAAACAGCTTTAATTTAATTACAAGGAGTACCCAAGATGCAACTAGATTGAGACCCAGAGGCTTCCATGGATAGTAATTAGGGACAAAGCATCACAAAGAGATTAAACTATGGTTAGATTGGATGGGTAAAAAGAAAGTTGCAATCTTGAAATGAATCAGCAAAGCATTAGCCTAACACGTCGCTAACTGATAGAAAACCAACGGTGGAGTGACGGGATTGGTTAGGAGGAGCTTAAAAGCTGATAAATAACAGGAAAAGAAACCAAAGCATGTGACTTTAACAAGTAGTGGATGACCGCAACGGTCACATGTGAGACGAATCTCAAATCCACGATGCTTTTTTATTATTATTATTTAGTTTTTATGATTCATTCAGGTGAAATAAACTCGGTTCTCATCCAAAAGGTAAGTTGTACTTTGGATACACTTAAAAAAAAAAAGAGTTTTTATAACACAAAACTCTGCCACCATAGACAACCTGAACTGCAATATGATCTATATTTTAGACTTTTCGATTTGATTCTCTACGCATACTCCCATTAAATTAATGCTCAGATACGTTATTAGCAACTTTTGCTACAATAAACAATAATTAACAAGTACAATTCGAAACTGCACCCAAATCTACAGTTAAAAAAGCTGATAGCCCACGATTAGTCTGATCTCTATTGACTTTCCAGCTAACTATTTGAGGTGATATGATTCATCACCAATCCAATATCTTTCCCTTCTTTATTCTAACTATTCGACAAAACCCTTCTGTGATGAAAGGGTTTCTTGTTTTGTAAAAGAATAAGTCGCAAGAAACCAATGAAGCAAAGTTGCACCAACCTAATATGGCATTTTGTATTTATCTAAAATCATACGACAATATCGGAAAGGGTGATTCTAGGTTACAAACAAGAGCCTGACTACTTTTAGTTTTTTACTTATCCAAGACAAGAAGACAATGACTTAAGACCAAGGCATGCAGATACGACCAGCCACTTGGCCATCAAACTATTTTCGATGCTTAACCCTAACCTCCATGCGTCTGTTTCACCCACTGGTGGTCATAATTATTGGAACTTGAATCCATTAAAGTAGGATTTTTTGCTTTATCTAACTTCCCAATCGATCCCATACCATCACATAACCAGCTTAATTAATTCGTAAAATATTTTCCTTCACAACATGCAATGTGATATTATAAGACAAAAGGGCAATTTGATTTATGGGTATGGTGAGGGAAGAGACACAAGCTTCAAACTCTAATTTTCCGGACTCCGTTTAGTAATTTACTTGAGTAAGAAGAAGAATCCTACGGAGAACTGATAAGCTAAACAGCTTTTACAGACGGGTAGAAACAGACAAACAAACAGAAGCAAGAGTGGAACTCCTTCTTAGATGATTAGAACAGAAAGCAAGTGTTCAAGCAATGAGTTAAAGAAAACCACAATGTCATTTTACTGTTACAAGTTATGACTAGGTTTCTCTATCATTATAATTCCACTCGAAGAATCAAAGGGTAAAAACTATTCAGCACGCCTCAGGCACTGAAACGTCAAAATCAGAATCTCTAACGCAAAAGTTTTATTTTTAAAAAAAAACAAAGCTAATTTTCTTTCTGACACAAGGAAGAGAGAAAAAGATGAAATATACAAGTATAAAGTAACAAAGAATGACACCACAAGATCACCAGGAAAAATGCCAGCAAAGGAAGCCCACCCACCCGCCCCCACGGCTAAAACATTAAATGAAGAGAAAAATAATGGTATATCACTGTTCCAATGTCATGGATCCATCTAAGCATGACCTTATTGTTTCCAGAAATTACTATGCTCAAGTAAAAAAATCAAATAAACGATATTTCCAGACCTCAGTAAAAACAAAAGCATTACAAAAACGAGTAAAGGAAAGGCACAAATGGGTGATTCAATTCATCCAACGTCTTCTTGTCTAGGGTTTCTTATTTTCTTTCCTCGGCCTGTTGTTTTTCTACGATAATTTTTTTAAAATTTTCTACTGATTTAAGAAAAAGATTACATGAAGCTTGAGTAAAAAAGGTCTCAATTCATGAGAGAGACGCACTAGGAAAGTTCTGGGAACCGACTGTGGTTTCCATTCCATTTGTGAGGTGAAATTAGAGGAAGGATTATGCAGTCACAGATGTCGAGGAAAGAGTTATAAGCAGCACATTCATCAAGAAAACCATTACGATTGGAAAAAAAAACATAAACAACAAATTAATGGCGAAGCAGAAAGAGAGATTTAGGACTGACCCGAAAGGGCTCTTGCAGATGCCCCACCGGTGCAGAGGTTCCGGAGCTGCATTTCGATCTTGTTCAAGAAGGTCGTAGCCTCGTCGAACGGCCTTGCCAGATCCGATTTGTATTTCACCAGTATGTCGCAGTAGGTTTCCTGGAATCACACCGCAAAAATACTCAAAAAAGAAAGACAGAAAACCCATAAAACCAAATACCGAGGGAGACGAAGGTAGAGATGGAAGGAGAGTACCATGAATTCATCAAGCTCGGGATCAGCTCCCAAGCAAGATGAGGGAGCAACATCTCGCCCATACACACTGCTCTCTCGCTGAATCTCGTCCAGCAAACCGGCGATCTCCGGAGGCGCCCCCACCTGCACCACCACCAAACCACACCGCCGTTATTGTCTCAACTGCTACTCCCGTACGTGAGGTTTATTTCCCATAAAATTATACAGTTTCCTCGAAACTTCTTATCCCGGACATAAGAGTAAGAATCCGGCCACATAACTCGAGAACAAGTTAGCAAACGAACAATAGTATTCACGCCGTCGAATAGATGATACATATATATGACTACACATGGCGTATATGCTACGGAGCGGCTTGAATATCAATTATGCATATTCTCATACACCTTGTGAAGGATCGTAACTTCATAACGAAAAAAAAGGAAACGTAATTAATAGAAAAAAACCGATGAATATAGTCCATCATCTTGCTGATATATACTTAGGTTTTATTGTCAGGCTCTCCTCAGCGTAGCAGCGAATTATAATCACCTTCTGACAATCGATGTAGGCCTGTAGTAAGCGAGGATACAACGGATGACAAGCAATTTTGGCCTTGACGACGCCTACCGACACGTTTTCCCCAGCTCGTCGGATCTCCGGAGGAGCGATCGACGCACCCTCCGAAGACAAAGCGGAGGCGGCAGCAGAGAGAAGCTCGTCGGATCCAAATACGTCGGAGACGCGATTCTCTCCGCCGGAAGAGCATAGCAAAGTCTGGTAATCAGAAGGCATAATCAGAGAGTCCGGCGACATCATCAGCGCAGACTTCTCCGAGTAGTCTCCCGCCGAGTGGAAACCATACATTCCATCCATTGATAAGATCGCAGTGAGAAACTATTGGTGCGATCTCCGGCTTCCTCTAACTTCTGCAAAAGCATGAATCGATGGAGAAGAAGATGAAACAAGCAAAAGAGGAAGAGCGAGAGAGAGAGAGAGAGAAAGAGAGAGAGAATTGCTGGAAATGGAGTGGCAAAGGAGAAGCCGGAGTGGTGTTGGGGGGCAAGGATCGCAGTTCTTTGGCCCCAAAAAAAACTTTTTTTGAGAATTGGGCAAAAAATGTTAAATTACGGAAAAGGACATACGCTACGATGCTCGACCTTCAACTCAAGCGAAGATAAGACCCTCCGCCCTTTTTAACTTGGAAAATAAATATATCATTTCCTTTTATATTTATTTTAATTAATACATTATTTAATTAATTAGAATTATGGTATTCTTATAGTCATGGATAGAAGATTAGGTTAAAGCAAAGTTATATAAACAAATTGAAATGGATAAAGAAGGAGACGGAAGAGAGATTACGATCAGACAACTTGGGACTATACACGAAAATACTCGCCTACTCTATTCTATTACTTTTTATATTTATATAGATAAAAATAGTGTTTGGTAATTTAGATGATGAGCAATGCATATAATTTATCACATAAAATCTGTTATTAGTCAATGTAACATATTAAAAACCTTTCATTTATCTTTCAAAGCTACCTAAAAATTCGGGTATTTAAGATTCAATTAACAATCTTTATGATTATAATTTCCGAATTTTGTAACATAAATAGATCGTATTATATTGATCGTGCGAATTCTAAACGTTTATTCATGTTAATCGTGAAGTTTAATGGTTAAATGTTAAATGTTTAAATAGGTAGGAATTTGGAAAATTATATAATTTTATATTGACTCGGATATACATATATGGGCTTGGAGGATCACATGGGCGCCATTCCCGCTGCCTCTGCTTCTCCAGATATTTGACTGCATAGTGTTTTTTTTCTCTTTGATGTAGTTAGTGATTGATTATTAATAAACATTATATATTATATGGTATAGTTATCCGATATAATTGTAAATCGAGAAAACTTTAATGGATACTAGTATTTTAAAAAAAGAATAATACGAGCGTCCTATATACCTACATATATAATAATACATTACTATAAAAAATAAGAAAATAAAACAGAGTAGGAGAAAATAGGTATGCTTTATGGAGAATGAATAGCACCACGTCCGATGTCGGACACTTCCTTTGTACGGATTCAGACTATTTGGGTGACTCCCTCTTCGTTTTTCTTCTTATAGTTTTTATTTTTATTTCTAAATTAAAATTATTTCATTCCGATTATTAATTATTCATTTACGTAAACACGTGGTGTGGTATTTTCTAATTTATGTTTTATATTTCTATAGTTGATCATTCGATTAATCACATGGTCCATTTTTCCTTGTATTATATTTAATCTATTAACAACATTTTATATTTACAAAATGTATTTACTAGTCGTACACATATCCACTTATATACTAGTGTATATATATATATATTATTGAAACAAAATTTTATCATTTCATCTTAAAAAAATAAACTTATATTTTCACCATATTCTCGCATTATTGTACACGCTATTTATATTTGTTTTCGTCCATTATTATCTTAATATTTTAAAACGAAAGAATAATAAAATTACCGGGTTTTCAATAAAACTAGAAGCCTTACCATTTATGCTCTATGGAATACAATTCGCATAATATACAATTATCAGATACCTTGTTTGTCCTTTTCTACTCCTATTAAAATATCGTAATTAACAAAGTTGAAATCTTCGACCACCGATATATATATATATATATAATATATATATATATATAATTAAGTAAGAATTATGTTTAAAGTGGTGGATTTGTGCTATTACCTAGTATAATTCGACCCCAGAAAAAAAATCTTTTCATTTGGTTAAACTACTCGTATTTCTTTATGGAAACTGTTCACATTATCATATATTAACTTTAAAAATATATACCTCTACCATATTTAGAAATAACGATAATTCAATAGTATTTAGACTTTCTTTATAAATAAAAGTTCTCCGACACTATACGCTCACCTATGTTTATGTTATGTATATTAAATTCAAATGTAATATTAATTTAGGATATGATATCGGAGAAAAAAAATAATACAGAGAATATGTCCGCATAAACTATTATTTTTAGTTATGTCTGCTACGAGACTATTCTATATGTATTTATTTTTTATCAACAAAGTGGCATATTCGTCCTATTTTTAATACGACAATATATTATATTAAAGAATGAACGATCAATACCAACAATTCTTAAATTGAGGGATATTATATAGTACGACATTTCGACGCTATGTAATCATATTGTTATTATGGTGCTAATCCGTGTGATTAATCATATATACAACGTAAATCTAATACATATTAATTATTAAATTGTAACTAATAGATTACACGGTATCGGAAGACAATATAAATAACTCGTGTATCTATCGCAGCATCAGATTTATCATGACGTGAATATTGGGTATTCACATAAACAAACATGTAATATTTGTATGCTAATATTATGTTTATTTAAAAAACAAAATAAAAAGGTATATTTTTCAAAAAAGGAAAAGAAGAGGAAAAATATTCGATATGCGACGGAAGAGGGTGCACGACCTACATGCTTTTAGAAGACGGTGGCCGACACGATTCTGGTTTCTAAACCGGTCCGGTTCAACTTCTCCTTCACGATTCTGGTTTCTAAACCGATCCGGTTTATCTCCTATTATTTAATTTCATTGGTTTTAATGTTTTCAGCAGTTTGATAATTATCACTGAAACATAGTCTTTGTATATAATCTGAGATAGGAAAAACCAAATAAATATAAGAAAACATAGCTTACTCTAAAAATATTTTGAAATCAAATATAAATTATATAATTTTTAAATAAATATAACCGTAATAAACTGACGAAATTCAACTGAGTTGTTCCTTATTTATATAAAATTAAACAGTTTACATATTCAATGGCAACATAATATGAAAAAACTGATCAGTTTTTGCAAACGAACCAACAAAAAATCAAGATTAATAAATTATATAATATATGAGGTTTACTATTCATGTGTTTGTTTTTCTGGTGTAATATGGTATTTTACGAATTGGACCTTTCCTTCGTCCATATCTATCTACGAGGGGGCGATATTATTATTATTATTTTATTTATTGGATTATTCGTTTTCATATATCAGAATAATGCTGTCTATTGTAGCATACCCGACCCGATGACCCACCCGTAACATATACCGGATTTTATCGTGTTTTTATTTTTAAAAAATAAAGAAATAAAGTTTATATAATAGAGGGTCTTTTCGTTGATGGACAGATTGATTGACCCATCCAAATTCGGGCCATTTTTGTGGGCAATTTGCCTGACATAAAGCTAGGGTTTCGTATCAAACCATATAAAATCCACAGATCTTTTCTCTCATCCTCCACCGTCCGATCACTTCCGTTATTTGTAATCTTTCTTTTTTTTTATTCGCCAATTAATTAAACATGTGCTGATTTGTGATATAAATAACTAAAACTAATTTGAAGATCTATTTTCTCTAAAATACAAATATAATTGAAACGTAAAAGAGAGTTTCTGTTAGTCCCGTGAATGAAAGTAGAAGCTAAAAAAGGTTATTACAATTATTTATTTGTATTATTCGTTGAATTATTGGGATAGTATAGTATCGCCCACCTACAAATATCACTAAATAAGAACAAACAAGAGAATGGAAATGATTTAACGCACCTGAAATAGAGGAACTGATATTTTGAATGAAATCCTTCCCACTTGGAGATTGGAGATGTTGATTTTATTTCGTCGGCCTTATATATATATATACATACATATATATACATATATGTATTTCCATAATGACTCATGGTTCGACCTATAAATAAAATTTTTCCCCTTCGAATTTGGTGGATGAATGTGTGGATCTTTTCCACCGTGAATTCGCTGCAAACTGTCCCCTTTTTAAAAAATAAAAGGTGGTCAATAAATAATTTTTATATCTTTGTAACCGTTGAATATATATATATATATTCTTTAAAATATTTAACAGATGCATCTATTGCAGATTTCAGAGTAATTCGTCGTACTGATGTAATCATTTAGCGATAAATTTTTAAGCGCATATATATATATATAGATATTATATTTATATATACATTTTCAAGTCACACATGTCCAAAAAAGATGCGATTCAAAATCCCTATAGTAGTTATTGTTCCGTATACGTAAATTTTTTGAATGGAGTATATAAATACATGCAATTTTATAATAATAATTAAAAAAAATACGTGGGAAGTGTGAACTCGGACCATAGTTTAAAATAATAGAGTCAGAATTGAACTTTCGGTCATCATAATCGTCATCGAGTATTATTGACTACTACACTATCAAACGAATTCTAAAAATGTTTTTAAAATTTTGTTTTTAAAATAATTATAAATTTTGTATTCCCGAGAAGACGCACGTGGGGAATTATCATCCCCAAAGTGTAGGAAAGTCGTGGGCATGCATGCATTTAAAACACAAGACATCATGGTGCAAAGTGAAATATATAGTTAGGGTTATTCTTTTGTATGTTGTGAAGTGGTCCTGGATTTTATATTTCAATGTGGTCCATCTTCTTACTAACGTTGTCTCTCTTCGTTTTGTAATAAAAATTATTCAACTTATGTTGTCTCTTTGATTCTCTTGATTACTACTCCCTCTGTGGTCCTTCACCTTCTTCGTTCTTTTTTATTTATATATAATATAAATATTATATGTATATACGAAAGTACACATGATGAAAAACATGAGTAAAAAGGTCTAAAAATAAGTCAATAATCAAACGATTTAGCCATAATTATGGAATGTACATTAACTTAGAGCTTAATAAACGGAAATGATGCCAATATTAATTAGAACAATATAAAAGGAGTTTATATAAAATGATAAGTCAAAGATAAGGCACTAAACACCAATTAGAGGGATCACATGGAAAGAGGAAGATAGTGCATTTTTGGAAAGTCAATTCGCTAATTAATTAAGCTTACATTGATATATATCTAACCATAATTACATTTTTGCTAATTAACGTGGCACCCTATCATTAGTATTTTCTATTTTGCCTGACTTTTTATTTGTTTATTTTAATGTCAGCAGCTTAAATATTAGTTGACTTCACAAATCACGATCGTACTTTGGCCACGTCCATATAGATCTATGTTTTGACAACGACATTATATTAATATAGCAAAACATCGCTATTTCACACATGTCCTCTATATATATGGTATATATATATATAGCAATTACCTAATTCTCGGTCACAAATATATTGTCGATCATTTATTTTTCTAGATGAATAAAATAACGACTTTACATATATATTATTATAATAATTATTATTTGTTTATGTATAAAATCTTTATATTGAGTACTGTGTTGCTTTTTAGTTGTAATCATGAAATTTGGCACCTCAAGTTCCAAATTCCCGAAATATCATCACCGCTGCACTAAATTATGTTATTTTAAAAGTTGATCGACATTTATTCATTTAAATTAGTTATTTTTATGTACTTTGGACGTAATTATTAATTCGAATTTTTAATGCACTACGCTAAGTCGACGGCTAAAAGATTGTGAAAGATCCAACCTTTAAAAAAAACCACTTTTACGACTGACAAAATCAGAATATTACTATCATGATCTCTAATGTCTCCATTATGTATTATTTATGTTCGCACTATTATTCCTCCCATAAATCACAGATAAAAACACCGAATCATTAGAATAACCCACAATTTATATAATGGGAATATATTGTATATAATTTAGTTTTTTTTTTTTACTATAAATTACTCTTATTGACCTAATGGTAAATAAAAATAATTCAATACGGATGGGCGATTTAGAATGAATGGGCCCATAAAGGCCCATATGGTACGAAGAGGCTAAAGCGGAGGTCGACAGTGGGGATAGTCGATTTGTTTATTTTTTATTTTTTATTTAATTTTTTTATGGTCAAAAGCGAAGCTTTTTAAAGGCAGGAGAAAAGATTCTGTTGGGGACAAAAGATATAATTCTTTTTCTTATCTGATAAAATATGCGTTTCCTAGAGACGCATTAAAACGCAAAAACAAATGCGTAAAAACATTATTAGTGATGCTTCTTTTGACCTTTTTATTATTTATTCAAAATGAATAACATGTTTTCACGGCGGCTTTTTAATTGTAATAAAATATTTGTGGCTTATAACTATTTTTCTTTTGATTTTTTTAAATAAAATAAATCTTCTTAAACGCAAGAGTGTATGAGCAATTAAACACGATCAAATAGATTTATGAGCAATTAAACATAGTTATTGTCCATGGAAATGATCGTTTTTCTGATTTGATGCTCAACCATCTATCTACATGGATGTGGGGTCGAAGCACAATTGAAACCCTTTCCAAAATAAGAGATAATAATTCTATTTATTTCTGAAAATAATTTAATGCTAGTTTTGACTATTCTATTTTAGATTATTAATATGTTCCCCGATATTTAGTGATCATTAAAAGTCGAGGAGAGATGTTTAAAAAAGGTATAAAATATTGGAGTTGGATCTCTTCGAAACAAGCATAGATTCATGATAAAAGTTTTTTCTTTTGCTTTTTTTTTTGTTAAAATAACAAATAAATGTATAATATAAAACATATAAGGAACGATGTTGTATATCTATCTACTATAAATGGTTTTGTCTCGAACCCATATGTCACTTATACATTACACCACTAAACTATTTGGCGAGTATAGTGAATTATACACTTTGGAACTTTTTCCAATAAAATGGGAAAAATTTACAACAAATAATCTGTTTATAATAACATTATATCTAAATATTCAATATTTTCCTATACATGTGTGCATATGAGCGAAATAAAATGGATGTTTACTGCAAAACGAAATAAAAAAATTAAAATGGATCGATCGATGGCATGGGTTTTATAATATCGGAGAAGTAAATAAAAAGCCCATTAAAAGGAGGCCTACTGCAATTTCAACGATCAGATGTGTCATAAATATCAGGGCTTAAGTTGTGGACCAAATTAATTAGGACATGTTAATTTAATGACATTTAGAGAAGGGTCCAGTCGTGGGTTCATCTTATTTTGACCAATTAAGGAAATAAAGGTACGTACTGAAAACACAAAGAAATAATTGTAAATCCGAAAGCAGAAAGAAGAAGAAGAGCTCTCTGTAACACTCATTTTGTAAAATTATACTTCATTGATTTTCTGAATATTTCCAGCTATTACATCTATATAGATTCCCGCCTATACATTCATATATGTGTACATAATGCCGTAACAACTCAACAGAAATGGTTATAGAGAGAGGAGAGAGAAGTTTGTTAAGCACATGTGAGTGCTAAACCTTCACAATCTCACATTTGCCCTTGAGTTGCTGAATACCACATTTGTCCTTGAATCATTTTGTTGAGGCGTCTCGGATCGCCTGAAGATGACTCGGGACGCAGGAGAGTGTTCCACCGAAGCGTCTTGGGTCACTGAGTAAGTGGAGGCGTCCTGGGTTACTGAAGTGGCGGCTCGGGTCACTGAAGACGTGGAAACGTCCTGAGTCGCTAAGGTAGCGGCTCGAGACACTGGAGACATTGTTGAAGCGTCCTGGATCACCAAGGTAGTCATGCGTCTCGGTTCACCGAAATCATCAAGGCGTTCCGGGTCACTGGAGCTGAGGCGTCTCGAGTCGTTGGGCTCTTCGTTGAGGAGACGTCCCGGGTCGCCAGGCACTTTGTTGAAGAAGCGTCTCGGGTCACTAGGTACTTTGACACCCCCCGTCAAACTGATGTCCGGAGGAACGTTGACACTCAGTTTGCTCCTGAGCTGAATGAACATATCCTTTGGCAAAGACTTAGTGAAAATGTCAGCAACCTGTAAAGTGTTAGAGATGTGTTTAACAATAATCAACCCCAAGGCCACCTTTTCCCGCACAAAATGATAATCAAGCTCAATGTGCTTGGAACGGCCATGAAACTTGGGATTGGCAGTAAGATACGTAGCCGAAAGATTATCACAGTGTAGAACAGATGGTGTAGATTGAGAGATGCCAAGATCGCGCAGAACAAAGTTCAACCATGTAATTTCTGCAGCAGTGGATGCCAAGGCCCTGTATTCTGCTTCAGTGGAAGATCTTGAGACGGT
Source organism: Gynandropsis gynandra (assembly GCA_036759665.1). Classification (NCBI taxonomy): domain Eukaryota; kingdom Viridiplantae; phylum Streptophyta; class Magnoliopsida; order Brassicales; family Cleomaceae; genus Gynandropsis; species Gynandropsis gynandra. Next base: position 70,814,097 of record CM071860.1, on the reverse strand, counting down.
GGGCTGCCTTTTTGCAGACCAAGACACAAGATTAGCACCAAGAAACGTACAAAATCCTGTGGTAGAACGACGAGTGGAGATACAACCGGCCCAGTCACTGTCACTGAAGGCAGAAAGATCAAAACTGCTGTAACCATGAATGTGAAGACCAAGAGAAATAGTCCCCTTAATATATCTCAGAACACGTTTCAGTAATGCAAAATCTGAAACAGTCGGGTCATGCATCCGTTGGCAAACAAGATTGACAGCAAAGTTGATGTCTGGTCTAGTCAGTGTAAGGTACTGCAACCCTCCAGCTAGACTACGGAAATATGTAGGTTCAGGAAACTTATCTGAAGATTGTGCTGAAGAATCCAGTTTCAGAGGCAGAGGAGTGGCTATTGGCTTACAATCCAGCATACCCGCCTTACCAAGAAGATCAATGGCATACTTCTCTTGATGGAGAAACAAACCTCCACTGTAAAATTGGCACTGAACACCTAGAAAGTAATGAAGACTACCAAGATCTTTCATGGCAAACTTTTGCTGAAGTGCTGAAACAAGTGTCTGTAATAAGATGGGTGAGCTGCCTGTCAAAACCATATCATCAACATAGAGTAATAGATATAAAAGGTCAGCTCCCTGATGATAGACAAAGAGTGATGGATCAGCTGTGCTGCACTTAAAACCAAATTCAAGCAAGAATGTACTGAATTTGTCAAACCAAGCCCTGGGGGCTTGTTTCAATCCATAAAGGGACGTATGCAATCTGCAAACATAATCTGGACGATCAACATCTTCAAACCCTGGTGGCTGTTTCATAAATACTACCTCAGATAAATCACCATGCAGAAAAGCATTTTTTACATCCAATTGAGTAATCTGCCACTTGTTTACAGTAGCTATAGACAAAACAACCCGAATAGTAGCTGTTTTTATCACTGGACTGAATGTTTCCACATAATCTACACCCTCTTCTTGATCAAATCCCTTTGCTACAAGCCTTGCTTTCAATGTATTAAGAGTGCCATCTGAGTTAAGTTTAGTCCTAAACACCCATTTACAGCCGAGAACATTCATATTTGGTGTTGATGGCACTAATGACCAAGTATCATTGACTTTAAGAGCATCAATTTCAGATATCATAGCATTATGCCAACCCTCATGTTTCAAGGCAGATTTGACAGTTTTTGGTTCTGGTGGGATATCAAGTTTGGTGAGAAAAATATATTTGGGGTTGGGTTTGACAATACCAGATTTATGTCTGGTGATCATAGGATGGTTGTTTGTTGGTGAGGTAGGAATTGTGGGTAAGGTGAGATGATTATTTGTGGACAGTTTAGGAATTGATACTGTGACTAAAGGGGATGATGATATGGAAGAGGGTAAGGTGTCTGATAATATGGAAGTGGAAGGTGTATTTGATGGTGATGTGGGTAAGACTTCTGGAGTTTGAAAGAAAGGAGAGCTTTCTGAATTAGAATTTATGAGAGACATATTTTCTAACACAGAAGGGGGAGTTACATACCTTGAAACAGAAGGAGAGACAACAGCTTGATCTGATTTGAACTCAGATTGCCAGGCTTTAGACAGAGGGGTTTCAGCTGCAGGGATTAGATGAGAATAACATTCTTGAAATGGAAACAGTAATTCATCAAAAATTGCATGACGTGTAACATATACCCTTCCAGTAGGTGGATGTAAACATCTATATCCCCTGTGTTTTTCACTATATCCCAGAAAAACACATTTGAGGGACTTAGGATCAAATTTGTTCTTCCTGTAATCTGTGAGACAGGGATAACAGCAGCACCCAAAAACTCTGAGAGCTGAATAGTCAACATTTCTTCTGAACAAGATAGAAAAAGGACTATCATAGTTTAATGATGTAGAAGGTAGAAGATTGATAACATAGTTTGCAGTAAAAAAGGCTTCTACCCAATATTTCAGAGGGATTTTGGCTTGAAACATCATGGCTAATCCAAGCTCTGTAAGATGGCGATGCTTCCTTTCAGCTAAGCCATTCTGTTCAGGGGTGTTAGGACATGACAACAAATGCTTAATCCCATGTTTATCCAAGTGTTCCTTAAAGGCATAGTTACAGAATTCTCCACCACCATCACTCTGAAACATTTTTATTTTGGTGGAGAACTGGTTTTCAACCATTGTTTGAAATGATATGAACACTGAATAAAAATCTGATTTATTCTGTAGTGGATAAAACCAACTATATCTGGAGTAATTATCAATCAAGATCACATAGTATTTGAATCCTTGTACAGAAGGAGTGGGAGCAGGACCCCACAAATCACAATGAATTCTTTCTAAGGGTGTTAAAGCATGAAATTCAGATTCTGAAAAGGGCAATTTGCTGCTTTTACTCAACTGACAGAATTCACAGGGAATATTCAAAGATTTACTGATAGTAATAGCTCCAGTCTTACTGAGATTTTGTAGCACATTGTTACTAGCATGTCCTAGACGTCTATGCCATATATTATGATCTGTTACACGATGTCTATTAGAATAGAATGCCTTCAGATTACAGTTCTGTAACACATAGATGCCTTCATGCTTGCTTCCTCTGATTAGAACCTTCTGTGACATAGAATCCTTCACACAAACGCCCTTAGCATCAAAAACAAACTCACAGGGATAGTCTTGAGTGAGTTTTGATACAGATAATAATGACTTAGCAATGTTTGGTACAACTACAACATCATGTAATTGAAGCATACCTTCTTGAGTTGGAATTGTTGCAGAACCAACATGTGAAATTGGTAGAAAGGATCCATCACCCACCATGACACTTTCTGAACCAGTATAAGGCATAGCTGTCTGAAGATTCTGAGTAGAATTTGTAATGTGAACTGATGCTCCAGAGTCAGGAAACCAATCAGTATGACTACTCTGATGAAGAGCAGTAAGTGCTTGTGGAACTTCTGTGCTTTGAAAGGCATTATCAAAGCGGTGCCAGCAACGTAGAGCCTCATGTCCTGCTTTTCCACAAATTTGACAGACTGGTCTATTTGAACCATTTTGTTGATTTTTTGAACTTAATTCCACATTATCATTATTCTGAGTTTTAAACACAGGAGATGATGAGTAAATTTGCTGAGAAAAACCTCTACCCCTGGTTGAGTAGCCTCTATTAGTTCTGAAGTTTGATCTGCCACCTCTATAACCAGATCCTCCTCTTCTATAAGAAGAGTTCTGAGCATTATAAGTATCATATGATCTTTGAGCAGGAAATGCCACATTATGTGATATATCAGTGATCTTAGCAGAGGAGTTGCTTAGAATCAAACTATTCAATTGAGAAACAACATCTTCATATGTTGGAAATGGTGGTTTGTGCATTGAAGTTTGAATAACTGTTGTAAATGCTTCATATTCTCTACCCAAGCCATGTAGTAATCTAAAAATCTTCATAGGTTCTGAAATTGGTTTACCAATGGACTCCAATTTGTCACAAATTGACTTAAACTGGCTTAAATATTCAGCCAGTGTTCTGTTTTCTTTTGTTAAAAGCTGTAGGGATGCCAACAAATCAAACTCCCTAGCAACAGACCTCTGATTATAATGATTAATCAGAGAAGTCCAAACTTCCATAGTTGAATCCATGCCCACAACATGACTGAAAACCTCTTCTGTAAGTGTTCCAATTATCCAGGATTTTATGAGCTGGTCCGTTTGTAACCATGCTTCATAAACTGGATTAGACACTTCAACCGTTAAACCATCTTTTAGCTCATGAATTACTTGAGGAGGTTCTTGTGTAGAACCATCTATAAATCCAAGTAATTTCTGGCTTCGGAGAAGAGACTCTATTTGAGTCTTCCAAAACAGAAAATTAGAATCTGAAAGTTTTATAGTAACAAAATTTGAAATATTCACATGCATAGGAAATGGAAAAGAATTTGCAGCCATGGCTAAGATCAAAAGTATGTATTACTTAGGATCAGTAGCTCTGATACCATGAAAACACAAAGAAATAATTGTAAATCCGAAAGCAGAAAGAAGAAGAAGAAGAGCTCTCTGTAACACTCATTTTGTAAAATTATACTTCATTGATTTTCTGAATATTTCCAGCTATTACATCTATATAGATTCCCGCCTATACATTCATATATGTGTACATAATGCCGTAACAACTCAACAGAAATGGTTATAGAGAGAGGAGAGAGAAGTTTGTTAAGCACATGTGAGTGCTAAACCTTCACAATCTCACATTTGCCCTTGAGTTGCTGAATACCACATTCACGGAAGCCGTTGAAACGTCCTGAGTCGCTAAGGTAGCGGCTCGAGACACTGGAGACATTGTTGAAGCGTCCTGGATCACCAAGGTAGTCATGCGTCTCGGTTCACCGAAATCATCAAGGCGTTCCGGGTCACTGGAGCTGAGGCGTCTCGAGTCGTTGGGCTCTTCGTTAAGGAGACGTCCCGGGTCGCCAGGCACTTTGTTGAAGAAGCGTCTCGGGTCACTAGGTACTTTGACACGTACAAATGTCACTTCGATATTCTAAAACCCTATGTCCATTTTTGTCTGGACGGTTAGTAAATTTTAAGTATTTGTTTATTTTCAAATGATATAATTTTAATATTTAAAGAAAAATATAAAATTAAAATTGATATGAAATATTCTGATTTTTGTTTTAATACCACAAATCTTAAAAAATGTAAAAAATATTGATTTGATCTTGATGATTAACTATACAAACGTTTAATTATGATTTTTTATATAAAAAATCATAATCAATCTAAATGTTGTACAGACATAGTCACTTTATAATTTACAACAAAATTAAATGATGTTGAATTGGAGATAGTTCTTGTGATTAATCGACATTAATAATGATTCAGTCATAAATGGTTTTTGTTATACAAATTGAAAATAATAATGTTTTGAATGTTTTGAAATAATGTTTTGAAAATTATGTATTTTTTTATCTCAACAAAACTAAAAAAATATATCAACACACCAATTAATCGATCTAATTGTTATCATTAATAATTATAGTTTTAGAAAGAGCCATAATATACTCTTTAGACACCATTTCGACGTCCCGATTTTATTACAAGAGGACATAAAAAAGATTTAAACACCTAAATTCTAACACAATTAATGCGAAATTATCATAAATCACATATTGAAAGTCATGTAAGAATGAATCACCTATTTGTTCACAAATAAAACACCAACTTTTAAATCATATTATTTGAATAAAAAAATATTAGCCAAAATCCACACAATTTACCAATTTTTTGTGTTAAAAACAAATTATATTAATGTTCATGGTATTGTTTTTTCAGAAGATAATTTTGTGCAGTTTTTAGCTAAATTTGTTTACCAATTGTTTTATTGTAAACAAATTAAAGATAGTTTTTAGAAATTAAAGGTGGTTTTATTAGTAGACAATCATGCATATTAAAAGCAATAGCTTGAATATGTTACATATTTTAATATTTCAAACCTCACACATCTCGGAAGTCTTAAAAATAGGCACAACGCATGCGTTACATTTTCGCCCTTTTCAGTTAGGGGACAATAGAGAAATCGCAGTTCTCCCTCAACGCGCGGCTCAGATCGCGGAATTGCACGTTAGAGGCCGCAACGATGAGTGGAGCCGCGGTCTCAGTCGCCGCGTTGGCGCTACGAAAACTCATCCAGTTGCAGAGTTTTCCCTCCGCCATCTCCGCCGTCACAATTTCTCCAGCACCCACCGCCTGATTATTACAGTGTATGAATATTATCTCACCCACTGCGTTCAACGCGATCGACGTTAGCGGTGAGGTCGAGTGATCCTCTCCTCTCAGTTTATCAAAATACTCGTCAGGCATGGATCCGATCGATTTCAATGTCCCCCGAGGCTCGTTGGTCACTTCCCACAGCTCTATCCCCGTCGGATACTCTTCTTCTCCGGTGATCCCAGCCATTATCAGACGGTCTCCAGTGAATCCGATCACGCGCGAGTACACGTCGCAGTGACCATCTTCTCTGACAGGAAGAAGATCGAATAACTCTGTCCACGATCGGGTGTTGGGATCGAAGGAATACGAAATTCCGGTACTTTTCTCCGTCAGGTACATCTTATCGGCACTCACCGCGACGGATAGCCACGTGGATGCGGCGCTGTGCTTAAGCATGTGCGGCATGGACTCGCACGTCTCCCATGTGCCAGTGTCAGTGTCAAGCAACTCGACGGCGAGGCCGTCATCCTCGAAGTAGCAGACTCCGCCAGCGATAACCACGAAGCGGCCGACGGCGGCCACAATCGGGTCGATCCTCCAGAAGCGCGGGGCGGCCATGTGGCGCCATGTCAGATGGAGCGGGTCGAGGGAGAAGGAGAATCTGGAGGGTGATAGGGCGTAGAGGAGAGGGGAGTGGGAGGATCGGACCGCGGAGACGAGGTCGGGTGGAGCGGGGGTTGTGATATGAATCCAGACGTGGGAGTGGGGATCGTAAGCGAAGGCCACAGCGGCGTAGGGGGTAGAAGTGGTGTGAGGGTAGAGGAAGAGCCAGGGCTTGATGGTTCGGCGGCGGAGGGAGAAGAAGACGGCGCGGTTCCACGACCTGGAAACATGGGAGGCAGGGAGGAGGTGGGTGAGAGATAGGCGGGAGAAAACGGATTCGAGAATATCACCATTACCAAAAGCTTCATTTCTGTCGTTAATGGAGGCCGCCTCATCCATCTTTGTCACTCTCTCTCTTTTGTAGTGAGGGATGATGCAATGTAGAGTTTATATTATATTCTCCACACAAAAATCGTGATTTTATTATTATTGTCCCTCAATTTCGATTTTTTCAATTTTTAGATATAATCTCATTATCATTTAAACATTGTAGATTTTGTCTATCTATTTCAAATTTTAAATATTTGTAAAATATAGTGTTATTCAAGAGAAGAGGCATTTAGTCAGGGAGACGCGGGGAGTAGGCGAACCATTTATGTTGACCTTTCTTAACAAAAAATAAAAAAAGAAAAAAGAAAAATACATTGTTGGAAAACATATGGTAAAATTGTTTTTATTAATAACTGTAGAAGAAGATGGATAAGATTCGAAAAACATAGTACGAGAATACATAGATACGCATTCCAAAGAGACTGAGACAAGCCAGATGCCAGATCAGATTAACTCATCAACCAACTTTTTTATATATTTTTTTTAAAGGTTAAATTTGGAGCATATTATATGTTCCCACCAAGAAATTTGTTGGTGTATAAATAATATATAACTTGATTGCAGCCACAACCAGCCACGGACCCAATATTAAATGCATGTAGTACGATGGATATAATAATACATCTTCTTGTCTTATTATATAACACCTACAACGTAAAATCGTATAATAGAAGAAACATTTACTATTGTAAAAAGTGAAATAATAATTAAATAGGAGAAATTTGGTTAAATGGAAGAAGGAGTTGAATTGGAGAGGCAAAAGTACTTGAACTTGACGATGAAAGCAAAGGTGGCGAAGGCTGGTACGTGCATTAACCCCACAGCCGCGTACCATAACGGAGCGTAAGACGACGACAAATCAAGGAATGGGTATGGCCACCTGCACATCCACATTTTTATTCATTTACCATTTCTTTATTTATATATATATATATATATACACACATATAGTTTATGTTGAGATATAATCTTACCACAATGGGACACAAGCATGGACTATCCATTGGAACACAACGAAAATGGTCGTCCATATCACAAAGTATGCAATCCTGAACAATGGGAATCTCTGGATTTATACACGAAGAACACGTCGTCATTATATATATATATGTATTTATATGTTTCAACATTTAGATTTATTCAAATTCATCAACTTACCATAGAATTCAGAAAAGTTTCGCCCAAGAGGAAAATTGCGTTAACAGAGTGCATGACAACGATGAACTGCGGTATGAAAAAGTGTTATTATGTTGTGTTATCTCACATCGATTAATATATAAATTATATGATTTTAGATAACATTAAACTGTTGAGATAGTTTTTAAATTGAGTTAAATCCAAACCCTAATACGGCATTTATAAGACTAAATATTTCAATGTCGGATCCTCAATTACAAGTCTATGTTCCATGCTCCAAGACTGAGTCTAGATGTGAGAGAAAATATTATATTATCGAAATGAATTATGAATTTTCATATTTGGTATTGATTAACTTTAAATTCTCAAACTAGTTTTTGAGAATCCAAATTCGTATTTGACAAAACGAAACATTATGTTAGGATATCAGATTCAATTAATAAAACGCGATAATCAAATATCGAAATATAAGAAGAAATAGAACTTACAAAGTCGAGATTGTAATCTTTGGCCGTTAGAAAAGGATAGATAATGAACCAAAACACAGTATCCGTAAGCAGCACTGCGCCTGCACATGTCTGATCGCATTTCATTTCACAATTAAAACTGAATTAATCAAAGATTATATATATCCTAAAGTATGTAAATCATCATAAGCTAAAAACTTATACTTACTTGGAAAAGAATCTGAAGAATGTAACCTCCTATACTTGCTTTTACCATCTTCATGATTTCACCATCAATGGCCTCTTCATCTCTATTACTCTTCCGTACATTGGGATTTACACATCCATGGATCGACATTGAGGCCGCCAACTGCAAATACAAACTCATTCCATTCCTAATGATCCAACATTTTGAGAATTTGATTCATTAAATCCTGAAAATTCATAGCATACCCCGAAATAGATTGTGACCAAAGTGAAAGTCCATCTGATCAGAAGAACACATGATCATCATCAGCACCGGAAATTGTCAGATTTTCCTCTTCAAAAATGCATAAAATATACAAAACTCACTGTGTGTAAAAGATGAAAATCGGAGTTCCATCTGCAATGGCATTTGCAGTGATAAGGCCCAGAAGAACGATGAAGCTAAAAGCACGAAAACCAAGTAACCAATTGGGATGAATGCCTTTGGAACAACTCTTCCATGCTTCATCTTCGTATACAAATCCAACAGATTCTTCATCTTTGATGCGTTTTCTCCAACCTTCGTACTTCCAAATCAGAAAAGACGAGAGAAGAATCGCTGTTACGATGAAGATGGAACAGAGGAAGAATCTCCAGTTGAACCAGTAACTGGGGACATTTGTCGGAGCCGCCATTGAAGGCTGCCATGTATGACCAGTTGAACCTGTTAAGAAACCCGACACATCAATTCGGCTAAGACCAATCTTCATCACTCCTCCAGTTGAAGAAAATGTTTCAGACAAGAGTAAATGAGTTTTGTCTGATTTAACAACAATAACCTAATAAATCCCAATCCATTAAAGAAAGCAAGGGCGAGAAACCCATGACGATCATCACGGATTTGAATTTGATAGATCACAGATTTTTATTGGTTTCGTCTTCTTAAAATTAACAATGGATTCATTGAACGCAAGAGACAGATTCTTTACTTCAGCTCAGAAAAACTACAAAAAAAAGACAAAAAAAAAAGAGAGAGGATATACCTTTGGGGTAAAAATGGAGAAAAGGCTTCGCAGTTACGGTCCGATCACAGAAACTGAAGGAGAATATGCTTTGCTTCTAATCGAAAGAAATCATCTATGATTCCTCCATGGGAGAGATTGATTTGAGTTTATATATAATTCCTCCATGGGAGACACTAATTCGAGCTCTTTCATTTTTGTACGTATTAAGCTCCTTGAGATTCTCTTCAGAACAAAATTTCTTCGACAGAAGAAAAAGATTTTACTATACAAAAAAAAAGTATTTTTTTTTTATGAATACATGGAACTGTTCAGATGAAATATACAAACAAAAACACTATACATAAATATAATCTATTTAGGGTTCTGTCGGAGCTTTTCAGCTAAATGATCAACGGGCAAGGATCCTAAAGGTAAAGATTCCTCATTTGAGAATTCATCATCGTCAAAGCCGTCGTTATCGTGGATGTAATCAGGATCGTGCTGGTCGTAGTCATTGCCTTCGTCGGCCATTATTAACCCATCTTGTCTGTCAGACAAGACCAGAGCTGCGTATGTGTGTTCTGCAGCCTGTGAAGTGCCTTCAAACTCTTCCACCTTCTTCAACAGATCATCGGGATTAAGATCTATCTCTTCCAATATCGTTGCTTTGCTTGATTCCAGAGCTCGTTTCCAAAGTGACATCATTTTGGGACTTGAGATCATTTCATTAGGTTCATCTGAAACATACGACAGCAGATGTCAAGAGAAGCCATAAAAGCAAGAATTGAGGTCGCCATGGCCTACATATACTCAATCAAATGTGTAATCATACGTTAATGGCCACTCAGGTTGGAGTAAATCATCACAGAGATCTCTTTGGTGTCATGTGGAGGAGAGTAGTACCTGAAGAAGAAGCTCGATCTTCTGTCATGTTTGTGAGACAAGTGCTTATAGATAAAGACTCGGGGAACTGTGATTTCCAATCTCGTCCTCTCCACACGACTATTTGCTCGTTGTCGAAAGATAGAAGAACACAAGGAACTAATTCCTGCAAACACGATAACAGAAGAAACAGATATGACACCCGAATTTAACATGGAAAGAATTGATCAGGCATGGTATTATCACAATTTGATCTTGAGCGACCTTAAGCTTAGCGCCTATTTTCTTGTAATCGCTTGGATCGAGTCCTTTGCAGTCGACCTTTACCAAAGGACTCAATTCAAAGGCATTTCTGACATCTTTAACCAGTGAAACGTAGACCCCGTTTTTCGCTGCAACACGAAATAGAGAAAGGAATCGTAAGTAAACGTTTTACATCTCTTCACATGATTGAGACAAACTTACCCAACTTGGAAATGGGCAGAAGAGACTTCCCCTTCTCCCTCAATTCATCAGCTTCGGCTTTTGACAATCCCTCGGGAGCTTCTTGAATGAGCTTAGGATAAACAGGAGCTGCCGGCTTCCATAGCATCAATGGGTACTGTGGACGTGTGCGGTAGTTGTAGTTTCTACCCCTGAAGAGGTATAGGACTCCTCCCACTCTGTGAATTATCTTTCCTCCCGTCTTTTCCTGCACAAGATCACAAGAAAACAACATTGGATTTGGAGACAAAACTCGTCAGATGTCTGTCTGAATAAGGAATTCAGGCGGCCCATATAGAGAAGAATGACAAAGTAACACAGTCAGAGTCCCAGAAAGACACATGACCGAGAGTCTTATGTAATACCTCAAGAACACGACAGACATTATCCATATCAACGGTCGGAACCCCTTTGCAGCGAACTTTGCAGACACGGCGTCTCTTCCAATGTGTATGTATCAATTCCAACATATTATGCGTAAATCCATCTCTTCCTGAAGACATGAACATGTTCCATTAATCCCATAATCTTGCGAGGAGAATGAAAGTAAATAGAGCTTACCTAGATTAACCTGGCGATTGTCATGCAAATGGGGCTTTATCAGCATCTGAATCTCCCACTTCTTTAATGGCTCCCCTATTATCATCTCTTTTGTTTTCCCATCCTTTGGGTACTTTCCGAACGGAAACGGCCCCGGCATTTCCACGAACTTCACGCCGGGTTTTTCCGCCGGAGGGTCAAAGGAATCGAACAACGGCACCTTCTTCTTCGACTTCTTCAATGGCGCTTTCCCGGTCCACGGCCGCGGCATCGTCGGCGGCGCGAAAGGTAAGAATGCCGGCTCTCGAATCGCCAGCGGCTTCGCTTTCGGCGTCTCCGAGTAGCTGAACTGGAATTCGAACGGCGCGCCCGGGAGCTGGTACGACACGCCGGACTCACCCAGAACGACGGCGCGTTCGCCGTCCGCTGAGATAACTCCGTCCTTCACAGGTTTGTAATACTTGGACTGTCGATGCGGGAGCTTCAGGGCGGGACTGGTTTGAGGTTTTGGGGGTGTACGAGGGGCATTTTTGGGGATTCGGAGTCTGCGTGGTGATGAATATTTGGGTATCGGTATCGGCGGAGACGGCGGAGAGGATCCGGCAGACGAGTCAGACGGCGGAGGTGTGGACGGGAGAGAAGAGAAGAGGTTAATGCCCGGTAGTGATGCTAGAATCGTCATCGAGAATCTCTGTATCAGATGAATAATCTATTTACCAAAATCGATTTAAGAAATCAAAAGGAATGGATAAATGATCAGTTGGTGGTGGGCGTTATAAAAATATCTCTCATTTCCTTTCCAAAGGAAACGACACCGTTTCGTTTTCGTCCGCATGTGGAAAAGATCAAATTGGGCTCAAATTAAATGGGCCAACAGGCCCATTAGTAAGCCCATGAACTCGCAACTGGAAACCAGAAGCGTGCCTCTCTAAACCCTAATTTTCACCGCGTCGCCCAACTTCATATATTAAGCCCTGTCACACACTTCTTCGCGGGGTGAGAGAGAGAGAGAGAGGGCGAAAAGATGCAGATTTTCGTGAAAACCCTAACGGGGAAGACCATAACCCTTGAGGTCGAGTCCTCTGACACGATCGATAATGTGAAGGCCAAGATTCAGGATAAGGAAGGAATCCCGCCGGACCAGCAGCGGTTGATCTTCGCCGGGAAGCAGTTGGAGGATGGCCGAACACTCGCCGATTACAACATCCAGAAGGAATCAACGCTCCATTTGGTTCTCCGTCTCAGAGGGGGCGCGAAAAAGAGAAAGAAGAAGACGTACACGAAGCCGAAGAAGATCAAGCACAAGAAGAAGAAGGTGAAGCTCGCGGTTCTTCAGTTCTACAAGGTTGATGATTCAAGCAAAGTTCATAGACTTAGGAAGGAGTGTCCATCCGTCAGTTGCGGTCCGGGGACGTTCATGGCGAGTCACTTCGACAGGCATTACTGCGGCAAGTGCGGTACCACCTATGTCTTCCAGAAACCCGCTGACGAGTGATGTATCATGTTTTCGCCCTTTTGATTGATCAATTTCAAATTTTAAGACTCAATTCCCATTTTTGGCTTAGAATCTGAGACAAAGTAGCTCCATTACCCGATTATATTTTGATGGTGGTCTATACTATGATCTCATATCGTATTTATCTGTGATACTCCGATTCCTTTAACATGTTAATCATTGCTAGTTCTGTGGTGTTGGGTTTGGGTTTCCTCATGGGAGTCCATTGTTGGTAGAAGCAGGGACCTTTGTAGGTAGAATTGATATGGAAGAATTTGGTAACATTTAATGTTATCCCATTCTTTTGAAACAAACTGACAAAGGTTATATCTTTATGATTGAATTTGGGGTTCTGTGTTCCTTCATGTGATCATTGAGGGGGGTTGTGTCGTGTCTTTTCATTCTTGTTGGGATTGTCGTTTTGAGCAGTTGTTTCTTTTCGTGTCTTTTCTTCCAAGTTAAGGCTTGTTGGTGTAGTGTCTACTTTGATTCCATTTGAAACCTATGCCAAATCGAATGTTGGGTGTTGGGTTTTTCATTTGATTTGGGACAAAACTATCCAATGATCTACATGAGATGTAAGTATGAATCTTTTAAACATGCTTAAAGAGTGCAAAACCTAATTACCATCTCAAATTGAAAGAAAAGATTCTGACTTTCGATTCATCATTTTGATCAAACTTTTCAAAAGAAATGGCTTTTTCATAAGACTTGGGGTATAGTCATGTGGGCGTAACTAATAAACCAGGCGAAATGATTCAATGTGAAACGTGGAAAGCAGTAAAAAGGGCAGTAAAATTTTAGGGTGAGAGTTAAAGTGAGGAGAGGGCGAGAGACAAAGGGTGTAATAAGCAATAAAGAGGACGATGGAGGAAATAACACAAAGAGAGAGAGCACTGAAACATGAAGAGAAATGAGGATAACAGTTACTCTGCATGAGGAAAGACAAATCCTAAGATTCCCACTTTCCTTGTGAGTTCACTCTCCTAGAAAACCCCCCACTTGCAAAAACATACTCTACTTTCACTTTCACTTTCACTTTTGACAGAAACTCAAAGACAGGGTTTAGGGTTTTGGAGAGTCAAATACACATTTAAAGAGACAACAACACATGAGACAAAGAGGTTCTTCTTGTCACTTTCACTTGCATGGAACTCCTCACCAATCACCATTTATTACACCTGGTGTTTTTCTTTTCTGGAACGTGGCTTTGAATATTTGCTCTTCTCTTCCCCTTTCACCACCTAATTATTGTCACCCTCTTAACGCTAAAATATCATGTCAACTATATATATGAAGAATATATATTTTGGGTGATGACAAATATCTAACCTTTGATCGATGTCTCAGTTTAATATGAGAGTTAATCTAAGAGGGTAACCTTAGAATCAATATGTTTCTCCTTTCCCGAAAAAGAAAGTGTTCATAGGCACTACGTAGGAGTAGTAGATATCGCGTGACCAAAAGCAGAAATGAGATTAAAAGCATAGAGTGAGAATCATTTACTGATCACAGCTCATCACGAAGAAGAGACTCATTTATTGTGAGGACGAAGAAACTCAGAGAACAAGTAGTACTGTGTTTAGCTTAAAACCAAAGCATACTGTACCAATGCTTAATCATACAATAGCTTATATCTCCTATATATACATAACCCTACTCTCATTCACTTCTCATAAACATCCACATTAATCTCTCTCTCTCTCTCTCTCTCATTAACATACCCAAACATGACAACACTCAACCATTTGTTTGATCTGCCGGGACAGATTTGCCATGTCCAATGTGGCTTCTGCACCACGATTTTACTGGTATACGCTGTGAATCTGTTCATCATGTCTTCCTCTCGTGTGAGTGATATACTGTTTTAAAATTAGGATAATAATGTGTATGATAATGATGGAGATGATCATCATCAGGTGAGCGTACCGTTTAGCAGCCTGTCAAAGGTGGTGACTGTGAGGTGTGGGCACTGCACCAGTCTCCTCTCTGTCAATATGATGAAGGCTTCTTTCATCCCTCTCCATCTTCTCGCTTCTCTCACCCATCATGATCAGGTCTCTACACATATATACACTCAATCACATGTTCATATATGTCGTAGCATTTGCCTAAACTTGGATTTGAGGTATGTTATACATTGTTTGGTCGTGGCCTAATTTGGGTTTGAGGTATGTCATCAAAGCAGTCGTTGACCGTCAACCTAATACTCTCCAGTAAAAACTTTTTCACTCTACATATATATGTATAAGTAGATCAATTTCCAAATCTAGGGTCAACCTTATTTTACTTCTCTCTACCTGGTTTAACTCGTCAAATCTCTTGTGAAACTCGATCTTTACAGGCGAAAGAAGAGGCAGTCAAAGTTACTGCGGAACAAGAAGCTTGGAAAGGGAATCAGGTGAAAGAGTACAACCCTAATTTGGTGACATCTTCAGATAACGAAGACGATGATATGTTGCGGATTAACCAAGTTGTCAATAAACGTACGTAGCTATACAGTAATTATCACATTATAATAATGCAATTACTTGTTTTATTACCTTCCTAAGATTGAAATTGGAATACTCTACAGCACCGGAGAGACGTCAAAGAGCTCCTTCTGCCTACAATTGCTTCATCAAGTAAGATACATGCATGTAATATATATGTATACATGTGTTCATATATATACACACACAGTAGTAGCTTCATGCTACATGATTTCTGATGAGGGTTCCCTTTTTTTTTTGTGGGTTCGATGTGAAGCAGGGAAGAGATAAGTAGGCTAAAGGCTCAAAATCCCAGCATTGCTCACAAGGAAGCTTTCAGCTTGGCTGCAAAAAACGTACTTAATTAATCTATAATCCCAAAATAAACGAAACTTTTTCAATGATTAGTCTTTGAGTAATGTGAATTCAAACTAACACTTGTTTTAATGTCATTTTTTATTTTTTTTTGGGGTTATGAAAGTGGGCACATTTTCCTCGTGTGCATCAAAAGAGAGTGGCTGATCAATGTTTTAGTCAAGAAGTTGAAACTGAACAATGCGACTCTCTTCATTATTCTACTCATGAGGTAATTAATAATACATTAGGGTTCCATTTCACTTAATAATTCAACTCCATAGTACGATAGCTCATTCATAGTTAAAATGGTAAAAAAAAGGCCTAATAATCATACATCACCAGTAATATATAATCGCAAATAGATCACTCATACAATTTTTTTTCCTGCCACAAATATATAATTATCGTTAAACCATTTTTGTGTAATTATACAAAAACATATGAATATATTTTTCGCTGCTATAAAGATCATCATCTATTAAATTTTTTATTTTTTTTGTGTGTAATTTTTAGTGTTGCTTTGCAGGGCCATGAAGAAGGCAATAATGGGTACCGTGAGAGAAAAGCTCCAAGGCATTCCGTTTGGGGGAAATCACCAAATGAGTAAAAGAAGAGAAGAGTTGATAGAGAATAATGAGGAAATAAAAAAGAAGGCATTAAAGGAGATAAATATGGAATTAGGGTTTTATTGTATCTTTCTAGGGTTTACTGGTTGGGTCAATCGAGGAGTGAATAAAGCTTTTGTATTGGGAATGAGAATTTCTTCAGTAAATCTGATATCGAAAGACACTGACTCCCATCAATTAAATTCACATTTTGCACTAAACCCTAAACTTCACCACCAATCTGAAGCTTCACATTCACATATAAATCTCTTTGGTAGAGAGAGAAACTATAAGGGTTTAATTTTATCTTATGGGAAAATAACTCAATGGGTATCTGTTCAACGTTTGTCTTTACTTTCTTCATCTATATATTTTGAAAATTCCCATGTTAGATCAATTAATTTGTGTAAATATTTCAACGTTTTAACGCATTTTTAATGTATTCTGAACCATTTTTATATAAATATATAGTTATTGAGTTAACCATAAATTTTATTATCAAAATATAAAATTATTTATGGAGTTTGAGATTCAATTAGTTTGTACAAATGTTATTATTATGGTGAAGATGAAAAACATGGCAATCATTAAGAACGATGACGTTGTGATCATATTTGATATGTTGTTTGAACAAAAAAAAAATCAACGACATTATGTATTCGATGGTTTTAAGAGTTATTTAATCTCATACCTTCGTTTCAGTTTGTGAATAAAATATTGAAAATATAAAACGTGTTAAGATTAAAATATCGTGTATTTGATAATTTTTGTATATTTTTAAGTCTATAGATTGATTTATTTCGAATAATTCATATTCTTTCCAAAAGAGCCTTCCTTTGGAAGGCTACATGGGGTGCGTGAGTCTTTGGACGAATGAAGCTATTATAGGTAGATATGTATGAAGATGATGAATTCGTCGTGATAAAAAGGGCAATTTCGTCAATGTAATCAGTTCAGGCCGGTGGGTCCATCGGCACACCAGCTTCAATAGATTCTCAATTTATCTCCTCTTGTTCTTTGACTTGTTTTCCTCTCATCCAATAAGAGCGCTCCACGTCATCAGAACATCCCCGTGCATGGTTGGATTACGACGACGACTCACTTGACCTATCTGGACGGTGCTGTCGGTGACGCCTCATGAACGGCCGGGCCAAAGCCTAGTGGCATTTTCGTAGATATGGTCCTAAACGGTGGGCGTTTTAGTAAAAAGAGTCTGCCATAAGTGTCCTATCGTGCAACTCGATTCTATTATTCGGTTGAACAGAAGCCAATTCTTAGTCCTCCGGAGAACTCAAAAGTCATCGACAGTTTTGGATCCGAGATTCAGGTAATTTCTCTATCAGAATTTAATTTCTTCTCGTTTCACTGTCTGAATTTCAGAAAATCCGGCGCAATTCCATCTTTAACCAACGAGTTTGGTCAACTCTATCGTGGGTTTTTTTCCCCGATGAATCCGATGAACTTTGTGGGGGCAATTTGGCTGAATCCTGGGATTTCGATATGTTCAATTGTTGTAACCTGTTAAATTGTATTTCGATATCGAGTTGTCGATGAAATTAAGGTTACGAAGTCAGATGAGAAACAGGATGTCGGAATTCATGATCAAACTGTTAATCATTCTGTGAATCAAACTAAAAAAAGGAAACGAGATGAATGTGTAGACAGACAGACAGACATATGCAGGAATCTTCATAATCAGTTCATGGCCTTTACAGCACTGTGATGGGATCGGAAGGAGCAAAGGGTGTTACGATTAACGTGACAGGATTCAAGAAGTTCTTAGGAGTGGCTGAAAACCCTACAGAGAGAATAGTGAATAATCTCAAGGCTTATATGGAGAAACGAGGCTTACCCGATGGAGTTACCCTTGGAAGCTGTACTGTTCTTGAGACTGCAGGTGAAGGCGCAAAGACCAAACTTTACCAGGTCTTGGACTCAGGTGTCTCTGGAGATCACAACTGCAACCAAACTGTTGTCTGGGTAAGCTGTTTTCAATTTCTCAAGAGATTTAAAAATGGGTTTTGTTTTGATTTGGTATTTGTTTAGCTTCATCTTGGGGTGAATAGTGGTGCCACGAGGTTTGCCATTGAACGTCAGGCCGTGAACGAAGCTCATTTCCGTTGTCCAGATGAACTAGGTTGGCAACCACAGGTAAAGAGTTCCACTTTGAGACTGAACCTTCTTCAGTTTGACTAATTAACTAATTACTAATTCATTTGATTACTCAGCGGCTTCCTATAGTTGCGGAAGATGGTGGAACATCAAAGCTAAAAGAGGTAAACTTCACTGCATAAGTCTTAAACAAGAGACAATCTTTTTACGAAATTTCTAATCGAGTTCCAATATGAAGACCTCATGCTCGACAGAGGGGATCTTCAAGCATATGAAGAAGAAGGGTTTTGAAATTATACTATCGGAAGATGCAGGCCGTTTCGTATGCAACTATGTGTATTACCACTCACTCCGGTTTGCAGAGCAGAAGGGGCACAAATCTCTGTTTGTACACGTCCCTTTATTCTCCAGAATCAACGAAGATATGCAGATGCAGTTTGTGGCCACTCTCTTGGAGGCCATTGCCTCAACATGCTAGCCTTGGTTTCTTCCTATGTAAAGTTCATGTAAATTTATCGCCTTTTCATGAAGTTTACTTCTTTGATTTGGGGTTGGGATTGTAAATCAGCTCTACTTATGATAAAGTCCGTCTCTCGAGGTTAAGAAACTTTCTGGGTTTGTTGGCTTCGTGTCCTGAGAAAGGGAGATGGGGAGGATGGACCTTTTGTGATCGTCTGTGTAATAAAAATCTCTCATTCAAAGTGAAAGGTCAGATCTTTTAGTGTTACTCATATGAATTTGTGTTTAGTATATGTTGATTTGTTGTTTCGAATTATAATCTGTTGATTTGTTCTTGGATGAGACTTCTTTGTTATGGAGACTTGTTGAGCAAGTTAGGGTTAGAGTGCTCGAGTCTTTGATCGCCTCTTAATTATCACGGCCATTTTGGCCCGGACACACAAGTCGGCCTGACACATGCGAAAGGCCAAAATCGTGTCCATTCTTCGCAAACTAACTACATTAGCTCAACAATGGTGTCTCGCTCAAGTCGTGACTGCTCCTCGTTTAGAGCTGGACTCGTACTTTGAGGAAAACCCTAATCAAAGTTGTCTATTCGTAACCGAGAGATTGATCGGTTCAAGTCCGGGAATTTGAACTGTGCTGGCCACCTGTTCGATCGAATGCCCGTACGGAACGTTGTCTCCTAAGGATCTCGTTATTTATGGTCATAGCCAAAACCGGTGCCCCAGACAAGCTCTAAATTCTAAACTGAGATGGAAGTTCCCATGGTCTCAGAGAGAGCGCCTCCATGGTTTCTTCGGGTCGCAGTATTATGTTGCGTTTCTGGGTTTGATGATGTAGCTTTGAAGTTGTTCGATGAAATGCCTGAGAGAAATGTTGCAATTTAATTCGATATCCTAAGATGAAACTGGAAGGTATTTGATGCTCTGTGGGATCGATCAATGGAGATGTAATTGATCTGATGATTGATGAAATCACCGTCTCTACTGATCGAAATGGCATTGGATGAGATTGCATTTGCCATGCTTAGAACCATGGATCAAAAGGGTCTTGGCCCAGATGAAGTTTCAGTCTTGTGTGTATTATTAGGTCGGAGCCATTAACAGCTGGTTGAAGAAGGCCGTTTGGCATCTGATTCGATGATTTCGAAGAAGAGAAATTTCTGCAATACAGAAGCTGAAAGGGAGCTGGTTGTGGACGAACTGAGGTAGCAAACATGTAGGACAGTCTTTGCTTCAGCTTAATGGAAAAGAAGCTCGAACCCATTTGCCAAATTCACACCTCATTCACTCATCTGAAATTGTTTCTTTCACTTGAAGCCATCTCCTTTATCTACAGACGAGACGACAATCTGTTCTTCATTTGCAAGGTTGGTGGAACAAACTCGTTGACGTCTTCTATTTTTTTTTTTTTCTTTTTCCTCTTTTTAGGTGTTACATGGGAACAACTAAAAATAGCATCTTTGAGGTCAAAAACACAAAATATTTTCTGCAATATTCATTTCCAGATCACACGGAGACAAATAGTGAAGAACATGTTGACTGAGAAAAAGTCTGTGTGCAGGTTTTGGAGTAAAGCAAAGAAATTTCAAAAGGACATGGCTTGTACTTTAAGTGTGGATATGTAGAAAATGAGGTATTTTTCATCTACTTTTAAGCCAAGCCATAAAACCCACAAAAACCCCTTAATTAATCCGCTTATAAATTCAAACAAATCCAATCATCTTTGAATATAAATCCCAATAGTGGACATTAAAAAAAAATTAATAATCTTTGCATAGTATTTCTCAGACAAGATGGAAAAGCTCTTCTTCATTGTTGCTCTCTTTGGTCTGATGATAATAGCTGCTTATGGAGATGCAGAGGAAATGGTGTATGCCAACGTTGACATTCTTGGGGAGCTTGAAAATCTTGACATACCAGAAGACAATGTCAATGTGGACCTATTTGATTTGCCTTCATTCACTAGTCAACACTCTGGCAAGACTCTGGTCAATGTTGATAGTTTTGGTGCAGCTGGAGATGGTGTTTCTGATGATACCCAGGTGCGTATCAAGAACAATTGAAGGCGAAATCAATCGCAAAATGATCAAATTTGTTTACCAAAGTTTCTTGATTCTGTTAATATAGACTTATCTGATTGATCATTTGCTTGTGGGGTGTGCAATGTTCTTCTCAAATCAGGCATTTTTAAAGGCATGGAGCATAGCCTGTTCTACACCAAGATCTGTCTTCCTGGTTCCACAAGGCCAACGCTATCTGGTTAACGCCACGAAATTCAAGGGTCCGTGTGAAGACAAATTGATCATTCAGGTCAAATTTCACACAAGACTTTTAAGTCTTCAACTATTAATCTGTATCTATATTACAACATTTTGGAATTGTGTTTTTACAGATAGATGGAACAATCGTGGCACCAGACGAACCCAGCAAATGGGATCCAGATTTCCCGAGGGTTTGGCTTGAATTCTACAAGCTCCAAGGAGTCATATTCCAAGGGAGTGGAGTCATAGATGGTTCTGGTAGTAAATGGTGGGCTGCATCTTGCAAGAAGAACAAGACTAATGTAATTAATCGATCTTTCTTTCTATTCGAATAAGTTCTTAAGTTCTAGAAGTAGAACCTGACATATCTTTCTTCTTGTTTCTCAGCCATGCAAAGGAGCACCTACGGTAAAAACCACTCTCTTTTTACGGTATTTAGTTTTTTTTTTTTACTGCAGTTTGTGATTGCCATGTTTCTCTGCAGGCATTAACTATAGATTCGAGTTCAGCCATAAGTGTGAGAGGATTGACGATTCAGAATAGCCAGCAGATGAATTTCATCATTGCAAGGTCAAATTCAGTACGGATTTCTAAAGTTATGGTGTCAACTCCAGGAGATAGTCCCAACACTGATGGAATCCATATCACTGGATCCACCAATGTCATCCTCCAAGACTGTAAAATCGGCACAGGTTAAAAAAGTTTACTCTTTTATGATGAAAATGGATGGATTTTCACTGACTGGTAATGCTGAAATTTGATATAAAAGGGGACGATTGCATCTCGATTGTGAATGGAAGCTCGGGAATTAAGATGAAGAAGATCTATTGTGGACCTGGACATGGAATCAGGTAGGTACTGCTACTGTTTATTATGCCCAACTCTGTTGAATCTGCCATTAATCTTCTGGTTTGTAGCATTGGGAGCCTGGGGAAGGATAATGCGACAGCCATGGTGACGAAAGTAGTGTTGGACACTGCGTTCTTGAGGGAAACAACTAATGGCCTTAGAATCAAAACATGGCAGGTAAAAACTTTATCCCCCATGGAAATGGGTTAGATCGAACCAAACCTTCTAATCCGTTCCAAGTTTTAAGACTTACTCTTTCAACAGGGCGGCTCGGGTTACGTTAAAGGAGTGCGTTATCAAAATGTAGAGATGCAAGACGTGGCAAATCCGATCATAATCGATCAGTTCTATTGTGATTCTCCATCAAGCTGTCAAAACCAGGTTCTTGGCCGAATCAATTGACTCATACGAACCGAATCAATGAACAGAACTGATATGTGTTGTTCTGCTGCAGACCTCGGCGGTCAAGATCAGTCAGGTAATGTACAGGAACATCACAGGAACGACCAAGAGTCAGAAAGCGATCAAATTTGCGTGCAGTGACTCAGTCCCATGCAGTCATATCGTCCTGAACAACGTCAATCTGGAACGTGAGGATGGTCAAGTGGAAGCGTACTGTAACTCTGCGGAAGGGTTTGGGTACGGTGTGGTACATCCATCGGCCGATTGTCTTTACTCGCACGACGACAAGAGCTATGAACAGACTGATATCATTGAAGCTGTTCTGTCGGAGACTGGACACGATGAGCTCTGATGCGGTTGCTGTTACGGTCACTGCGTTTTGAGTAGGCCTTCCTTGTAATTTTATAGTTGTATTCTTTACGTTTAAGAACTGACTATTATAGCTTATGAATGAAGCAATACAATGAGAATGTGACGCATATTGTTATATAGTAAAAAAAATATATATATTTTTTTTATAAAAATAAGCTTTTAATGTATTTTCTTTTGTTTCCCCTTTTCCAATTTTAGAATTCCGTATTTTTTTAACCCCTTTTAAGAATTCACTAAATTAAGAGAACAAAAATACGTGGCTATTTCCTATTGGGTAATCGGCATCTACGATTCGTTGGTCATCATATTACACCGCCACCGCGTCTTCTTAAGGCAGTCCGACCATCGAATTGATGACGTGGCATTTATTTATTGGTTGGACCATTGAGTACCTGACGAATATATACACTCGTCAAGGGCGTTTCCGTAATTGAATGTATAATGGCATTTTCGTTAATTGGTGGAAAAAGCGACGGAGGAGGCGGTACCCCTTTCCTGCTCCTGCCATTATAAAATCGGCTCTACTTTCCATTTCTGCGTCGCACATTTAGCGTTACAAAGATTCTCTCCTTCATATTTCGTCTCTCGCTCTTCCTATCTCTCTCTCAGATCTCTCCGGGATTTTCAGAGGTATGCTTTGATCTGGATCTGCTTCATGCATTCTTATTAAGGTCGTTGATTTGCTTAGATATCTGTGGTTCTGCGAAAAATCATCATGTGCACAATGTGTTCGTCGGGTTCTTAGGACGCATTTCTTGTTTCTCCTCAATATGATTGCCTATCAACGCTTAAAGCTGCTCATGTTTGTAGAATGCGCCGGGATTTCAATGTTGTTGGTGTTGACTATGGTTTGATCTGATTGTCGTGCGTTCACATAACTTAGATCTGTGGAAATTTCTCTTGCATCCGCCTGTTTTCATCTTAAATGTTTCTGATAGGTTCTGAATTCTAGGTGGATCTGTATAATTGTTCAACGAGTACATAAAATCCCGCGATGCTCTGGCATCTGTTTGGGTTTACCCGATTTAGTTGCATTTATTTATAGATTTAGAGACGTATACTAAACATTTGTAGTATATACACGACGATCTTGAAGTGATTTCATCAATAATTGTGTAATCTGTTGTGCGGATGAGATAATGATACGGTGTTTTGTTCTGTATCTCAATTTGATAACGCAGGATGGGGCTGTCTTTCGCCAAGCTCTTTAGTCGGCTTTTTGCCAAGAAAGAGATGCGAATTCTGATGGTAGGTCTTGATGCCGCTGGTAAGACCACCATATTGTACAAGCTCAAGCTTGGAGAGATTGTGACTACCATTCCTACTATTGGTAAGAATTTTAGTTCCTCGTTTAAAGCTTTACTTTAATCATGTAGCAGTTCATTGTATAAACCATCGGATTGGATGTTAACTGCATAACTATTGGAACCATTTACCTGCATACATACCGAGCTTTTGACTAGTTTAGGCCACAATGATTAACTGAATGTGGTTGACAGGGTTTAATGTTGAAACTGTGGAGTACAAGAACATCAGTTTCACTGTGTGGGATGTTGGGGGTCAGGACAAGGTACTATATTCAAGTTTCATCACTATTATTCTCTTTGATTCTTATAGAGACCTTGTCCTTTATCCACCTTAGTGAAGGTTTGTAGTTTACATTTAGTATATAATCTGGCATGGAATTGATACTGTGCTTCTCATCAGATCCGTCCATTGTGGAGGCACTACTTTCAAAACACTCAGGGTCTTATCTTTGTTGTTGATAGCAATGACAGAGACCGAGTTGTTGAGGCTAGGGATGAACTGCATAGAATGCTGAATGAGGTATGTGCCATCTCCTTTATGTTATCTGAGGATGGGTCTAAAGATTCTCAGCATATCAATGCCAACATGTGTAGGATGAGCTGCGTGATGCTGTGCTGCTCGTGTTTGCCAACAAGCAGGATCTTCCAAATGCCATGAATGCAGCAGAAATCACAGATAAGCTTGGCCTCCATTCCCTCCGCCAGCGCCACTGGTAATAAAAACCGCTACTCGCCTACTTATTATATACATACAACATATATCCGTTGGCAATTTGAGACTAAAAGCCCATGTCTATGAAATGATCAGGTACATCCAGAGCACCTGTGCCACGTCTGGTGAGGGGTTATACGAAGGTCTGGACTGGCTGTCCAACAACATTGCAAACAAGGTATATACCCTCCAAACTCCCTATCTACTGCTCACCCTAATTCAGATGAATCCAACATTCATTTCTGATGCTTACTTTCTGTGCAGGCCTGAAGAGAGCGAGGCTGTTTTTGGCCTTATACTATCTTCTTTCTTCTTTCTTCTTTGGCTGTTTTGATTGATCCTTTGTGGGGTTTGGTGCAAGTGTCTGTCTTTGTACTTAGAAGTACCTTTTTTAAATAGTTGCCATATTGTAATTCAAAAACTTTATGAGGAATGAATGAATCTATCGTTACATTTCATTAAGCTTAATCCGACCGCCTTCTCCTTGTGGTTCTTCTGTGTTGACCCCACCTCTCCTTTAGATCTTCGGACATCCAAATTGGTCGGTCAGAAGAACCATGGCCCAAGTCTTGAGCCACAAGACCTCCTCGGATCTTTTCTGACTCGGCCAACAGGTCATAGATGAGCATCTCTGTAGTCTTGCTAGTGATTCCTCTCAAATACCAAGAGATTGGTGGCGGTGGTACAATGGCTGGCTGTATCAATTGCTTAAGTCTCACCTTTGATCCGATCCTCCCTCTGCCTCCCGTGCATCGTTCATACTCCTCTCCCGTCTTTGGCTTCATACGATCACACATCTGTTCATCAACAAACAACGGTTCCACTCTCCAGCACCCTTCGAACCTCTTCATGAACCCCGTCTTCACTTGCTTGAATTTCATCTGCAATATCATTCAAAAGGGTGAGGAGTTATTCAGATATCATAATCTGATCAAACCGAAAAAGGGTCGTACAGTGTGATCAGCTCGGTTTTGATCCACCAAGACATGGACTGAGATTGTTCCTGACCACCATAGAAATCTCCAGATGGCGGCTTGTTCTACTTCAACCACTTGCCTCATACCTTCATCTATTAATACTTTCCTCGATTTAACTTCCTGAAATGCGAATAAAACAACTCGATGAAACCCTGAATTTTACATTTCATAAGACTTAGATACATACCTTAATGTTCTTGAAGACTCTTCTGTTGTCAGGGTCGGTCACAATGTTGTACACTGCATCAGGTGGTAAACCCACGTTTACGTCCACTATGAGATTGCAAAGAGATCCTTTTGGTATACTCACCTGCCCCCCAACACTCATCTTTTAGCTCAATAAATCGTTATCGTGAACACATTTATTTCCCTAAACCCTAAACCCTGAACCCTGAATGGCATCAATCTCTGCCTCAGCAAATACCCATACCCATCTTAATTTCATCTGGTATTGTCCAACAAGATCATGCCTGGTTCAATCATCATCCAGTAATGATAAAACACATATTCAGTCCTTATCAATGATAAAACACATGTTTTAACATCGTCTAGTTCTTTCAAACAAGAACATGTATAGTTCAATGATCATTAATTAACATCAATTTATCATGATGAATAGTCCTTTGACCTTTATCACCGGAGGCTGATCGATCCATGTAGGATTTTGTCTCCAACGTTGTAACTGATTTTCCAGACCAATCTCCAATGAACTCGATGAACCTTCGTTTTCATTCCTCCATGAAGAACCAATCAATTTCATCGCCTGCTTATCAGCCCTCAATCTCTTCAATTGGGACTACAGCAAAGAGAAAATGATCTTTCAAGTAACATCATAAACATGATAACTCTATAAATGAGATCAGAGGCAAACCTGAAGATTGCTCTGGAGCTTCTGAGATAACCCTAACATTCCAGAGAACACACTAGGGATCACATTTTGTTTATTCTTCTCCGTGCTCGAATTTGATTTGGTCTCACCCATTTATTCTTCTGAAATCCAAAGTAAAAGCTTATAAGGAACTGATCCATGAAAATCAGAGACCATTAACGAGGGAAAAAAACTGTCATTAAATCATGCTTTAGATTTCAGACAATGATCCCTTGTCCGAAGTTTCGCAAACACAAAAATACAAAAATTATAAAAACTCCAAACCTAAATTGGCTACAATCTATCGAATAAAAGCTCAAATTCGCCACTAAAATCTCGAATTGCAGACAAACATGAAATCTTCACTGGCGAGGTGCCAGGACTAGAGAAAAAGTACATGTAACTCAAATGACTCACTTGAAGATCAAGATAGAAAAATGACTCGCAGATACAGAGAAATCGATCGTTTCTCGAAGAACCCAACGCCGAATGGGGTCTTTAGATCTTCCTACGACGATGGATAAAGCATGAGGGACAGCTTTCTCGGGTTCATCACGATCTAAGCTTATCTTGTCTGAAAGCACAATCCACCATGTGAAACACGTAGATCCTTCGGAGACGATGATAATAACTTCCCAATTTTTTTTACTGTGAATCGTCCTTTACAGTCTCCGCCACGTGTCGGTTTTCACTTGGTTAAAGCGCGAAATGTTAGGTGATGTTGAAATTCTTGCCGCCGCGTCGCAAACTGCGTGCCGTTTCCGAACTAGGAAAACGTCGTAGTCTCTCGTACATTTATTAATTACGAATGAAGACGGCAAAATTCAAATGAGGAGAGAATATAAAGGCCCATTATAGAAAGTGACCCAATAGCCCATTATTAACGGCCCATTATGAATATCGTATATCATTGAACGGTCCAACTAAACTGGCTTGATGGCTTTCTTTCCTACCACAATGGAAACTTTTAAAAGTAAAAAAGAAAACGCAAAAAAAAGGAATAATCATAATATCTTGCGTTAAGATATTTATGATTTTACTATCTTCCATACTTAAATATTTTCAAATTGAAATAATTTCACATCTATTAAAATATTTCAAAAAAAGATTTGTGCGAACATATAAATGTACATTAATGCAAATATTTGTGTTTGATGTGTAGTAATGGAATGGAAAGAATATTTATCTTGCTTCGTGGAAAGGAAAAGTTTAAGGAATAAAGATTCTAATAAAATAATCTATAAAAGAAAGAAAAAGAAGAAAAAAAAATGTTTTTACACTAATCCCTATGTTAAACCCAATATTTATTTATAAAAAGTTGTAGATACATCATAATTGTTTAAAAAAAAGGAAAATAATAACTTTTTTGAAACCCAAAAGCAAAAATAAACTTGTTGGAGAATTGAGTAAATAGGGTGATATCTCAAGTGAAAGGGCATATTTAAGATTTCTTGTTCCACAAGCAACTATTTATCCAAAACCTAAAGTCCCTTAATCTCCACTCAAGGAACTAAAAAGATATCCCATTTATAAAACTTATTTGAAATCTCGAAATTTGAGAATGAAAGCAAAATGGGAGATGAACATCAACCTCTCATTGTTTACCCAAACACATTCACTCAACAGTACCCAAACCCTTCTTCTTATTCGTCTTCTTCATCATCCCATCCTTCAAAGGGTTCATTCGGAACAGTCTTTATAGTCCTCGCCATTATCTTCATATTGACAGCTTTAGCCTGTGTGTTTGGAAGGCTATGCAACCGTGGACGCGTCCCCAAACAAGAGAAAACGTCCAAAAATAGCCGTGAGATCTCACCCGAGAAACCCGAGCCGCGAGAGAGAGGAGATTTAGAGCTCGGCTTCGATATGAAACGACCCTCTTTAGCCAAACCTTTGAACGGAAACGGAGGGGACAAGAGAGATGATCTTCCTCCTCCGCCGCCTCCTCCGGGGATCAAACATGGCGTTAGGTTTAAGTTGCCGGAAAATGGAGATCTTAGAAGTGATATGCGACATGGAGGTCCCAAGATAGAACTCAGACCACGACAATGATCGTCTTCCTATAAAAAGATATTACTACACACTTTCTATGTAATTTTCTTTATTCATGTGTGATATATACATTGGTGGCTATAGACCATCAAATAATAAAGCCCAAGATGAAACTATATAGATACATATATATATATATATATGAAGAGATTCTGATTATAAGATGAATAAACTAATAAAAAATAAACAATCTCAATTTCAAAGGATAATGAATCAAAGTTGATTCATTTATATTTTTCAAGGGTTTTGATTTCTCTTATTGGTCTCAAAAATTGTCTATTTAGATTTGATTTTGTTAAATATGGGTTTCGCCTGTCTAATCCCAAAAGTTAGCTTATGTCCTAGTCGATATGAGAGCTTAGGTTCGATCTTGAAACGTATACATCGCAATCGGGAGCTCAACATCGATATTGAAATCGTGATGAACCAGACTCTGATACAATGTTAAATATGGACTTACGTAACTAATCCAAAAACTAGCTAGATTTAGAATTTAGGGTTATTCAGTACCATATATATGAGTCTAAAATTCATATTCTAACCGATGTGAGACAATTTATGCATAAAATTAAGAAAAAGTAACAGAAAAATAAGGTTTTTCATTAGGCATTATCCACACTCAACAAAAACAAGATTGAAATCGAAATCACTCTTCAGAAGCTTAGTTTTCGGATTGAAATTAATCAAAATTCTATGATCCTAAAAGCAAGGAATGAATCTCACACGAAAATGGCTTTACACAATTCAAGCAAAGGCCAAAAGCATAAGGCAAGAGAGGATGTTTTTCACCTATTTTATACAATCAGAATCGTCGATTATTGAAAGCTCTGTCAGAATCATTAGCCGTGAACTCTGAGGACGCACCATTTGATCCTTTCCGCGAGCTTTTGATAGAGTAGTCTCCACTGTACATTCCAGATTCCGAACTATCATCAAAACCAAACGCCATTCTCCTGAATTTCATGATGTCTTGGCTGTATTGGCTCGAGTCATACGTCGTGCTTTGCCCCACTTTCACTCCATTGCTGATATCACTGACGTCCCCTTCGCTGTCCAGAGCCCTTACAACCTTTATTTTGACAAAGTTTTTCATAAGTGATAAACAGTGTGAGCGGATCAAGGAATAAAGCTCCCTTCAGTTTACCGTTACGAATTGTTAAATTACCTGAATCATACGAGGACGTTTAGGAGCCGAATGCCTAACACAGGCAGCAGCCGTTTCAATCATTCTGAATACTTCATTTTCCACATAATGTTTTTCAAGCCTTGGATCAATCAAATCGCTGAAATCACCCGTTTCAATGGCTTTGAGAAGCAACGGGCGTGCCTATGAGACCAAAGGAATGTATCTAAGCAACTAAATAACCAGACAGACCACTAATGAGTGTGAAGAAAGGAGAATTTATTACCCATTCGACCAAACTCTCTTCCCCCAGAGGTTGTTTTGGGTCAACTGGTTTACGACCAGTTATAAGCTCTAAGAGCACAACCCCAAATGAGAAAACGTCGGATCTATCTGTCAGTTTTCCGCTTGATGCATACTCTGGCGCCAGATACCTAAAACAGAAACCCATTACGAACATATAAAGGAATGGATATGGAAGTAAAGTCTTTTGATAAAAGCTTACCCAAATGTCCCCATGACACGAGTTGACACATGTGTTTGTGTTGTGTCATTGAGTCTGGCGAGACCAAAGTCTGCAACCTATACATAGGAGAGGATGGAACAAGTCTAGAGTTTATCAACTGGACCTTCACAGAATCAATGCTCAAGGTCTTTGATTTACCTGAGCTTCAAAGTCATCGTCGATCAGAATGTTAGCTGATTTAATATCCCGATGAATGATTTTCGGGTGACCTGAAAAACAAGACATATAAAAATTCTAAATTTATGACGCAGTTCACGTTTAGTACATCAATGAATGAAGAAATACTTACAATCTTCGTGCAAATAGGCCAAGCCCTTGGCAGAGCCTATTGCGATCCTAACTCTTTTAGCCCATTCAAGGACTGGCAATCCCCTCCCTGCAAAAAAAAAAAAGATAAAGTAAAGAACTTTAATGTTCATATGGATCTACAGTTGTCGATGAAGGCATTCCCTGCAAAAAAAAAAAAAAGATAAAGTAAAGAACTTTAATGTTCATATGGATCTACAGTTGTCGATGAAGGCATTGGTAAGGGAACTCACCATGCAAGTGATGCTCTAATGTTTGATTTGAAACGAAATCATAAATAAGCAATCTGTGAGGATCTGAAATGCAGTAACCCACGAGAGTAACCAGATGTCGGTGGTGAACACGGCTGATGATCTCAACCTCAGCCTTGAACTCGCGGTCACCTTGTCCACTACCGGCCTTGAGTTGCTTAACGGCCACCAGTTTTCCGTCTGCCAATTTACCTTTGTAGACACACCCGAATCCACCTTCTCCCAAGATGTTCTGCCGAGAAAAGCCTTCCGTAATGTCCATCAGATCTTCATAGCTGAAATGCATCTTGTTGCCGCTGAGAACAGCCGAGTCAGATATGCTTCCAGACTGCATATACCCTCTTTGGCTCCCGACGCTGTTCCCAGACGAGTAATGTTGCTGCGAATTGTACATCGAACCACCACCAGGCCCAGAATATCGCATTGCCGGACTGTGACCATAATAAAATCCGTCTACATTTTGAAAACAAAACACAGAAATGAAATGACATGACAATCACTGGTATGGAATTGCATCCATGGATGCGAAATCGATACTACAAAGATAAATGTGGATCAAGATTTCACCTGACTTGACAGAGAAGTTTGGCGGAGGCATGTACTGTGAGCTACCATAACCATCTATGTTCCTCTTCTTCTTTCTCCTCACTAAGAACACCACGGCTATTAGCGCGATGACGGCAATTCCAGCCACAGCCATACCGGTCATAGTCTTTCCTTGATATCCACCGTCATTGGCAGGAGGTGGTACAGAGCCTCCCGATGAGTCTCCGCTACGGGGAACTCCCGGAACAGGCGGCGTCTGAGTTGGCACGCCGGGAGCAGAGCCAGGCTTTGGCGGGGGTGCATGGAATGGGCTCGGAGGACTTGGAGGAACTGCCTGTGGGGCCTGAGGTGACTTGATGGGTCCTGATGGAGGGTGTTTAGGCTTTGTTGGTGGAGACTCAGGAGGAGGCGATTGAACGACCGGAGGCGGAGGAGGAGGGGGGCTTTTAGATTTTTTTGGTGGATCCGCTGGGGGAGGTGGCGAAGGGGATTTGGTCGGTGCTGGCGGAGGGGAAGAGACTGCTGGCGGAGGGTCGGCCGGAGGCGGGGCGTCCGGTGGAGGAGGTGGGCTTGAGAGCGGAGGAGGAGGAGGAGGTGTGGAGTCAGACGGAGGTGGAGCAGGAGGCGACAGCGTCGGAGACGGAGGAGGGGGCGAACGTGTCGGAGGTGGAGGAGGAGACAAAAGCACCGGAGCTGGCAGGCTTGGCGGTGACAATAAGTCTGAGAGGGGATCAGGCGAAGATAGGGAATCGGACGGAGGAGGGGCGGAGTCACCGTTAGAAGTGTCCGGCGGAGGAGCAGAATCGGTGGGTGGAGCGGGTGGCGAAGAACTCGGCGAATCAGACGCCGAGTCCGACATATTTTTCCTCCGCTGTTTCCTTTTTCTTTTGAATTTAGATAAATTATCTTCCAAAATCAAACCCTAACCCAGAAATCAATTTCTTTAACAGCTAATTTCCAAATGGAGAATCTTCGAACATTTCTCCACCAAAAATCCCTAATCCACAAGAACCTACCTCTCATATAACAAATGAAATCCTATAACCAATTGAATAATGAATCAACGATGAAAAATAAACAATCAACTAATAATAATACCAAATCCAAACACCTAATAATTTTAAAAACATTCCTCCACACAAAAGAAACTTAGGGTTTAAAGAAGCAAGACCTCGAAATTAGCTGGAGATTGGCGAAAATGGGAGCCATTACATTACATGTTTGACACTGTAAACACGTTAATGGAGGTCCTCTCTCTCTCTCTCTCTCTCTCTCTAACAAACCCGCATGATCTTGTTGGCAATAGATTTTAGTGACGATAGTTGCAGGCACGTCTTCTCTTTTATATTGTGTACTATTATTATTATCACTACTATGTCCTTTTTTTTTATTTGGAAGAATATCTCTCCTTGATTCCCGGGTTGCCGCGCAAATTTAACGGACTTTTGAATTTCCAATTTCTCTCTGACCCGACCCGGTAACCCGTCTGGGTAATGCCACGTCGGATTGATACATCGAATAATTGTATCCCTTTAGTGGGCCTCTAAAAGCCCTATTAGAAAAAACAAGCCGCTGACGATATCAAACAACCTTTTTAAGCCCATCAATTGATATATTAAATATTAATAAATGCTCTTCACTGTCTAACCCCTAATTTCGTATCTGTTTTATTTTAAAAATTTTGTGACATAACAGAATAATTATTATATAGATTAGTAGTATTTATTTCATATAATTACGTGCCGAGGTCGTATTTAGTAGTGTGTAAAGCAATATATTCGATAGTATTTTGTTATGCGAATATATTCGAATATAATAAAGTTATAAACAATTAGTTTAATAATGATTAAATAATGGTAATGTAATTGATCTATAAATGTATACTAAAGATGACAAAAAAGGGTCCATGTTACGTATGACTTGCTTGCGAAGCAATACAAACTCGGTGATTCTAAAGTCATTTCCTTCCCTAAGTTTATTTCTTCCTTCCATCTAACAAAAAATAGGATTAGTTTTATTTTTTCTTATCTATTCACCGACTTAATCTCAAATTTTAATGTTATTATATTTCCATCTCAATTTAAATTAAATATAATATTTAAAAAAAATAAAGGATCCGATTTTGTTGTTTTGCTAAAATAGATAATTTTGTGGAAATTGACTTTAAAATGATCGAGAAATCCGAAGATTCGGTTAAAATTTTGAGTGAATTAACAATTGTTTGATTGTAAAATGTAACAAAAAACAACAATTAAAATCCAAAATAAATTATGATTTTCAAAAGGTGAATATAAATTGAAATTGCATGTAAATGTCGTCAGATAAGGGGGCGGCTTGTAAAATAGCTTATGAGTAGGGGCCATTATTGTATTTTTCAGAAGAATAGGAGAAATCTTTGTCTGTACAAACGTAACGGCACCGCCTACATGAAAATAAAAGGTCTTTACTGTGAAGCCCTAAACCGCCAAATGAGGCAAACATAAAAACCCACAAAGCCTTCAACCATCCAAACAACCATTTTCCTTCTCTCATGGCGTCTCAGATTGATATCGAGGATCAAGCGTCCTTTACCACTGTTGGTTATGGAGAAATCTTCGATTCCATTTCCGATGATGCTGATTCAGGGTTTCCTTCACTTCGCTCTATACCCGGCGATGGACTTTTCCCCATCGGAGAGGGGAATCCCGAATTCGACGTCATTGCTGCTTGTTTCCTCTCCGGTCTTGGTTCGCTTGCCGACGATACCACCATCCTTTCGGTGCATAAGAACTCGACGAAGCTTGTCTCGACGATGGCTAAGTTTCTGTCGTTTAGGGTTTTTACGGAGGCAGTTGCGAGGAAGAACGGCGGCGTCGCCAACGTGAAGTACGGGTGGTTTTCTGGTTCCAAGGAGGAGATCGGAAGGATCATTTCGCTCGGTTTTAGTGGTCGCGAGGTCGAGAGATTCGCCAATGATGCTGCTTCTCACGGAGTTGGGATTCATCTGGTTCCTTCTGAACTGTCCTTGACTGCGTAAGTTCCATCTGTACTTGTGTATTTTGTGTATTCTGTTAGGTTAAGTTAATTTCTATGTTAATGTTTCATCTCTGCGGAAATAAGCATGATCTGATCATGATCGACATAATCTTTGATTGATACAAACTCGGGTTAAAGAGAAATCTGTTTGGTTCTTCAGAAACTAAATTCTTGCTCACTAAGTTATCCTATTAGAATTTCTTTGAGACAAATGGGGCCCCATGGGAGAGAATGCGATCCCTCCTAAACCCTAGTTCATGTTCATTCGGTGGTTTCATTATTCTCCTCTGTTCCTTGGGTTAACTTTTTGAGTAAACCAAGTGGAAGATATTTGGATTGAACTGTGAAATTCCCACAGGGCGTTAGGTACGGAGGCGGATGAAGGTGGAGTGAGGTATCTTCTCTTGTGCCGTATAATCCTAGGGAAACCAGAGCCAATCATCTCCGGCTCTAAACAAATATACCCGAGTTCTTCAGAATTCGACTCGGGTGTAGATGATCTTCAAAATCCACAAAAATACATAATATGGAGTTCTTCCATGAATACATACATCCTCCCGAGTTACGTTGTGGGTTTCAGATCTCCTCGTCTTGGAGGTATACAGCTTTTTCGTAAGCTCTCTACGAAATGATATTACTGCTGCATAACAATAGGGGTGGCCATTTCGGGTTACAGGATAGGTTTCTCGGGTTTGGTTTAGATTCGGGTTCCTCGGGTTCTAAAAAATTGAACTCAAAAAACCCATTTCCTCGGATTGTTCGGGTTTTGAAACATTGAACCCAAAAAACCCCAAATTGTATTTGGGTTCTTTCCGGTTCTCGGGGTTTTCAGATTTTTCGGGGTTTTTGGGTTATTTAAGTACGGGTTTAAACGGATAATTCGGGTTTTAAACGGATATAATTCGGGTTCCAAATTTAACATACAAAAAATTAGGTTAGAAAGTTTAGGTTTATTTTCGGATTTCTCGGGTTCTTTCGAACCCAACCCGGACCGACCCGAATCCATTTGGTATTTAGATTTTGAATCCATATTGGTTTTTTACAAAACCCGTTTATCTCACGGGTTGGGTGGGTCTGGATCGGTCGGGTTGACCCGGAACGTCCACCCCTATAACAAAGTAATATGGACGTCTATACTTTTTCAGGTATATGTGGGAGGAGTCGTTTAGCACGGCCTAGCTCCACATGGGTTAGCTTTTCGGCCCTGATTTCCATGCTCTCTAAGTTGCTGGAGCCTCAAAGAATGAGCTTGATCTTGGAAGCCTTTGATAAATTCAGGGTATACGTCACAAACTATATATATTTCTAGATTGATTCCACCATTTTATGTGTGTTGAACTCCATTGGTTTTTGCAGAAACGGAAGCTGGGGCGGGACAAGCTGGTTAAGAAGATTCGAGAAGTGGCTGGTGACCATGTTCTTGCTCATATGATAAAGGGTTACAGAGGCACTGAGAGACTCATGATGTGAAGTTTCATTGTTTCTTCTTCTAATGGAATCAAGTAATTGGGACGTGAAAAGAGTGGTTTTTTTCTACCAAAAAAAGTAACTTTTTTTTTTGCCATCTCTACATTTGCAGCATTTGCCTTTTATACGATTCTGACTTTACAGCTTCTCTTTGCATAATTCATTACCTTTCTCTTTTGCTTGGCAGAGAAGTTGAGAGAGGAGAGGGAGCGGAGGGTCGCATGGAAAATGTTTCTTTGGAGGGTTTTACTCAATTGGATATCAAAGTATAAGTCTGATGAAAGATGAATTAGATAGAAGAAAAATGGATATTAAAATGATAATAATAAAGAAAAAAAAATCAACTTTTAGGTATTCTGTGTGAGGTCCCATTCAAGATCAAAGATTTTGATGGCCACGGTCCCGTTGAGAACAAAGCACCGGCCCGGCCGCCCTTTTTGTACAAAGGTCCAACTCTGGTTTACTGATGTTTTTTTAATCGATAGTAAAAAAATAATATGTAAATTTATATATATATATATATATTACGTATTATAATATATAATTTCATCAATTATATAAACAAACAAATAATAATTTGTATATGTTATTGTCTTTACTTGAATTGGATAGTTTGTATTTTGCAACTAAATAGTTTAAATACAAATTATGAAATTAAATATATCCCTTTCAATTCTTTATCTCAATCGATCGGTTAATACTTGATAATTTAAATTGATTTTGTCTTTTGTTCATGATTTGGACATTATATTTTATCAAACAAATAATTAATTATCTTTTTAATCTATAATTAATCAGATCATCACTCGATTGTTGATACGAAATCATGTGGTAGGGTCTCCCGGCGGGCAGCCGTTCGAATTGACATGTTGATTGTGTAAATGTACAATATGCCAATATAATATTATCTATATACATAATAACATTATCAACTCCGACATTAAATAAAATTGAGTTTTTAAGTCTAATTCTTTGAGACTATTAGCCGAAATAAAATAACAATGCTTTCGAAATTTTAAACATATTTCACCTCTATTACTTTGAATTATTAACCGGTTTGTTAATGGTTACTCACGATTATAGAATATAATCACCATGAACCGAAATCATTCTGCATAAAATAATGATAAAGAAAAAAACTAACCAGAAAAACCTACTTTATTTAGCATTTAGAACGCATAATAAACTCTTAATCAAATTTCCACAAAAAGTTAGTTTTGGTACGAAAGAAAAATACAATCACATACTGACAATTTTGGCTATAAGCCAACTCATCCGTAAAAACTTATTAATAAATATACATTAATTGATAATTGTACTTGTACAGCGGCCGATATATATTAATGATTTCATTGAATTGAAAACCTCGAAATATAAAATAATTTTCAAAATAAATTTTAAAAACTAGTATCAATGCAAACTTAACATAAAATAATCTCTCAACTTATATATATATAATTAAAATATAAAGTTTTTATATATAAAATTGGAAGAAAAATAGTGTAGAATATGTCGTTATTTAAGGAGCCAGCCAACGCAAAAGAAATAAAAGTAATTGGTAAAAGGAACGAACAACAGCCACCAAAATCCATTTATTTCAAAGAGATACAACACAGACAATTGTCTATCCATACCACAATTATAGCCATCGGTCCACGTGTCCGATTTCGAGTGGGATCAAATAAATACTCATTTGATATCTTAATAATTCCTTCTTTCAAAATATAAATTATTGTTCTGATTTATCTAAAATTATTTTATAATCCGATGCATTTTTTCGATTGGATGGGAATAAGGACAAACAATACATGCGGCTGAATTTTAATTTTTAAAACCAAATTGTTATACACACAAAGATAACAAGATTCGATCTTTAACCGAATCGATAACCGGGCGTAAACCGTGATAAGCCGATATGAACGGTAAATAATTGACCGGAGGCACTAGGGTCAACGTCTAGCCGTGACTACTTATTCTGGAAGAAACGGGGGTCGGTCAAGGTCAACACGTGGAACCCGAACCAAAGTCCACATCAGCACACATGTCATGGTAGGGACATTTTGCTTGGGAAGGAAGGAGGTTGGCAATGAAATGACGAAAATAACCCCAAGGGACACGTGGAGGACATTCACTTTCCAAGCTCCATCACGCGCTTTTACATCAAAATTGAAAGGCGACAAAAAGGGAAGAGGAGATCCCAAAAAAGATCTTTTGTTATTTTCCTAGGCTTTAGAAGAGAAAAGACCCTTTTATTTATTTTTCATTTTTTTAAAATTTTAATTGTCGAAACGAATCTTATAAGGGACAATGTTTATTCAATACAAAAAAAAATATTAGTACTGTAACAACAACTATTTTTCATCGAAATTTTATAAGGATTATCTGATATTATATGAAGCATTTTAAAAATATTTTATATAATACTACAAAGCTCATCGTTCATTATTTTCTCTCACATCTACTTGTCAATTTTGGTATTTTATGTTTACTGTTATTCACAAAATGTCAATGTACTTATCGTTTACCGTTTATTATATGAAAATTAATTATTTTGACGCGGATAATGAATACCCAAAAAAAGAGAGATTTTTAGGAAAATTATTAATAGAATGATATTTTTTTGGGGGGTAATAAATCCTATTTAAGAGAAAGAAAAACAAAAGAGAAAATAGGGAAGAAAAGAGAGAGTGGGAAAGCTTCTCTCCAGACACCAACCATATAAAATCGGAGTCTTTCCTGTTTCAGTCGTACTATTTTTTTCATTATCAAATTTCCTCCTTTTCTTTTTTCTGAGAAGAAACGTCGTTTTAGCGTAATTCAAGCCTTGTCCAGAGAGATTCAGATATTGGGTTTTATCGATAATGATTCAGACGGATCCTCCGTCGTCGCAGTCGTCGGCCGATTTCCAAAGCTTTGAGCTTTCCGGCAAGTTGAGTGAGGATTTGGGTTCAAAACTCAAGATTAATGGCTCTGGGGAAGAAGAGAGACAACATCTGGATCGATCCTTAGAAAATGATGGTGAATCGGATAGGGATAGGGAAGAGAGAGAGGAAGAAGAAGAAGAAGAATTCTCGTTCGCTTCTGTGCAAAGCGAGGGATCTCCGATAACCGCCGATGAAGCTTTTCAGAACGTTCGTCCGGTTCCGGTTTACCCTCTCTTCGATCAAACTCTCCTTTTCGGCTACCAATTTGAGTATAATCAGGATCTACCCCCGCCGGTGAGGAAAGTATTCGTGAAGGGTCACGACGATGGAGGTGCAGACGATGAGTCCACGGCAAATACGTCAGAGCCACAGGGACCATTCTGCACATGGTCGGGGAAAACAGTGGCGGAAGCGTCACCGGATTCTTGTCGGCAGAGCAACTCGACAGGGTTTTCAAGG